>JAKSZP010012068.1:0-127572 GCA_022478985.1 Massospora cicadina
GAAGAATTATTCAGGACTTCACCCGAATAGCTGAGCCATTATTCCATTTATTAAAGGATCCAATAAAAGGATAAATATGGAATGAAGAGGCCCAGGATTACTTTGATGAGCTACGCCGGTATATGATAGATTTACTAATATTGAAATATCCAAATTTCAAAGGGAGTTTATCATTAAAACCAATGCTTTGTTGATGGCAATTGGCGCCATAATGAGCCAAGTAGATGAACTTGGGGACGAGCATCTGGTGGCATATGTGAGCTGGACACTCTGAGCTGCTGAGAGAAACTACACCATGACTGAGCGTGAATGCCTTGCGGTCATTTACGCCTGCAAGCAGTTTTGGGTGTACGTCCAAAGAACGCAATTAAAGGTGGTGACAGACCACTCTTTGCTGCGTTGGCTGCACAAACTAAGAGAACTGGAAGGACAACTGGCCCAATGGGCACTTAAGCTTCAGGCTTATGATTATGAGATAGTCCACTGAGTGAGGTCTTCTCACCAGAACGTGGATGGCTTATCTTGGTTGCCAATGGTCCAGATGGTATACCTGCAGGCAGATGAGCTATTTCAGAGAATGGTCAAAGGAAAAATTGGGGATGAGCCCCAAGAAATCCAAGGTGCACTTCAGAAAGTGATGGAAAAATCTGAGACCATGGATGGACAAGTACTCAAAACAATCAATGGGAAGCGTTATTATTCCCAAAACCATCGGAAAGAGCAGCTATAGTACAAGCAGCTCACAAGGTTGTCAGGCATGGAGGTCTGAGGAAAACAACTTACCATATTTGTCAGCATTATTACTGGGAATTGATCAACTACAATGTCGCGGATTATCTACCTTGTTGTGTGGAGTGCCAATTGCACAAACCACACAAGTTTAACTGGATAATGACTGGTCCGCCCTGGATTTGCCTAGCACATGGCATCCATCAAAGTGATGGGACTGCTGACAATGAGCACAGGGGGAGTCAAATACATCATAGTAGCTATCAACCATCTGATGAGATGGGTCAAAATGAAAGCCCTAACCAGAGTTGATGCTACCAGTACTGCGAGATTCATCCTGAATCAAGTAGTATACTGGCATGGATGTCCACAAGTCATACTGAGTGACAATGGGACCGACTTCACATCTCATGTGATCACAAGGTTAAACGAAATAATGGGGATCTGAGGAGTCATGTCAGTACCATACTGGCTGGAGACAAACAGACTGGTAGATTGGGTCATTGGGATGCTGGCCATGACGCTGAGGAAGCTAGTTGCAGGAAGAACTTCCATGTGGGGAACGTACCTGAGTTTGGTGACGTTTTCCTACAACATTAGTCATCATACAGTTATGGGAAAGACACCATTTGAATATTTTATGGAAGAAAGGCCACATTGCCGCCAATTTTGTATTTGGTGGTGGAACCTACGTCAGGGATGAGTACCAAGCAATACTTGAACCAACTGATGAGTATCCTGATTGACATGAAATTGCAAGCATTCGATACAACCTTTAAGAAAAAAATATGATCAAAATTGATGAATGACAAGAACTGACCAGCCTTAGAAGAATATCAAATAGGGGAAAGAGTTGCCTATTGTGATACGCATGCTTTTGGATGAAGAAATAAATTAAATGCATTGTGGTCAGGTCCGTTCAAAGTAATCGCCAAGATGGCAACTGATGCTTACTCCATCAAGAATCTCTTGGATAAAAGAGTTGTAAATCAAGTCCACGCTAAGTATCTAAAGCATTTGATCAAAGAAAAAAATAAAAAAGTTCCTGAAGGACCAATGAACCATTAAGTTGGTCATGTCCTGATTATTATGTCAAGTCTGAAAAAAGGACCTCTGAACCAATCTATATGGTTAAGTATGAAAAAAGGACCTCTGAACCATGGAAAATTGGCAGGTTTATGTACCCAGGACCCATTTTGAGGTAAAAGATGGACCGCTGAACTGAAACAAGGTCAAGTCCCATAGTAATAAAAGAAGAATAAAGAATTTGATAAAAGATGATGGAAAAAATTTTAGAACCGCATAGATAAAAAAGCTAATATTTTTATAATTTGTATTTTTATTGATTGTTCTCAGTATGAGGATGATTTCGCCTATGGCGCCTCATGGGGGAGGGAGGATGGATTGCGGTAGGAATAAAAAAGCACATTAAAATTGATATTTGATCAGATGCTAGAGAGGGCGAGACCTACACAAAACCAAATTTGTTGAGCAGATGCTGATTCCTGAGAAAAAGTGACCAGGGGAAGGGAAATTAAGATTTTGAATGAAGCCAATCACAAAACCCCAGAGAGGGGAGGAAAACAGCAGTATAAAAAGAGGCAATTGACAAACAACCCTGAGTAATCCTGATATGGCACCAGAGCAAGAAGATTAGTCCTGAGCGCCTACCAATGGGCTTCATCAAGGACACTGGACATGCGGGCCAGCAATGAAGGAGGAATACTCGATGGGGGTTGCCAAATCATGCCCCCTATCAACGCCATCAGTGGAAGATACTGATGGGAAGCTCCAGAGAAGAGATAGTTGTGCAGAGATCAGATTGCATCCTGAAAGTGGCAACTACAAGCTTTGCGGAAGCTAAATCTGAAAAAATGGTGGAAACCAGGTGAGGCTGGAAGCTTCATCGACCAACTTCAAAGAACATGACCAGCAAAGTGAAGAGCATATGCGGCAGTATCCTGATCCAGAAGGTTATTAAGATCATAGGGATTCAGTGCTAAAGTCAAAGCCTCAGTGACTTGGTTCCTGAGTTTAGCGTAGGGGAGTTCAAAATGTATGCTGCTACCAATTGAGAGCTCAGAGACCAAACAGTGGGTTTGTAAAATTGACCAAGTCAGAAGAAAAACTCAGGGAGCAGTTCCAACCTGGCCAGAAATGAACAATCCAGAGCAACCGGCATAATCTCTGGAGCATCTACAATGATGTTTAGAGCATCAGTGAAAGAAGCCAAATCCAGGAGGGTTTTGAAGTCCAACTCTGGAATTGACTGTAGAGGAAAAGTCAGCTGAGAGTTGTTCAAAATGATGGCCACCTGTTTTTGGAGGGATTAGTTACTATTTACAGTAATTTGATGGAAGGACTAGCTGCTTGTTCCAGACTAGGCGTATGAGTCCTGGAAGGACCGTAAAAGAGGTTCTGTCAAGCATCCCAACTCATCTGCTGGAAGAGGCGGAGGTCTGGATCAGACAGACTATTGAGGAGCTGCTGTTAGCGAGATTTGAAATTTGACATATGAGCTGGATGAGAGTGGGGATGTCAGACTTATATAAAAGTTGACATTATGCTCTCTTTAATCCATTAAGCTCCAATTTTGGGGAAATTAATCTCAAAATTAATGAGATAAGATCTCCAAGGGAAGAATTAGGAATGACTTACAGCCAAGAGGTTATGAGCGAAATAACAAGAGCAAATAAGAAAGAAGTATTCTTAAATAATCCATGAAAAAAACATCGGTGGCAAGAGACTCCTGTCTAGGATGAGGAAAAATCAGGAAATCAGGGTACTTGACCAAGAATCCTGAATATGACAGTGAGCCATATACCCTGACAGGGGAAAACCAGATCCTGGGACTAATATCATCACAAGTTAATTGATCAACCAGGCATGACAGAAGGTCATGAGGACTGCGCTCTGAGAAGGCGGTAGCAAAGAGGAAGAGGAAGAACGCCATATGCCAAAGGTCGTCCCAAGCAGCATTGAGTATTGACAAGTGTACTCCGCTTGAACAAATGAAGTATTTTCCCAGGTTTCTGAAGTGGTGTTCTCATGCCCCAGTCCTTTTCTTGCTGGAAATATAGGCAAGAGGGGGGATGTGTTGGGATTTTTGCCCATATTCCCAGACTGCTAGATTACCTGGTATTGCTAGGAGGAATTCCCTAAGGCGAAGTGAATCAGAAATTGGTTGGCCCAAGTTTTGGAGGAACTACATTTGGGGGATTTTGAGATATTCGCCAGGTTGTATCCATCAGGGATCAATCCGAATGAATACTTAGGATCTCATTGGGCAGAGTTTCTGACGAAATAGGGGCATCTGATAGTGATTAACTATCAGGTGTATCGATTGGGACTGGTCATGTTTCATCACAGTTTGATTGGGAATGAATAGTAAGTTGTGAGACGAGTGATGCTGCCTGCAACTAGCAAATCGATCAGTTGGTGAGTGACCTACCATAATTGGTAATAAGTCCCATTACCTAAGCAGGTCACTAGCCAATTATAAATGGTTTGCTTAAGTTAAGAGAAAAACGTTAGGGACATGTTGTATGATTTTTTCTGTTTGAGGTCTCAAGGATGTCCAATGACGGAATCCTAGCCAGGATGGGGAAGACCATTGCTGCCAAGATGAGGATGGGTGATTCAATAGCAACAGCTGCTGTTTCATCAAGAGGTGTCAACCGAGGGTTAGACAGCCAAATGCCCTACTATATAATTCCCTAGGATTTACTATAATCGAAACAGTAATTAGAAAAGCATTATCTACAGTTATATTATTGATTTGATAATAGTCAGACTATCAGCTTCTATTGTGTCATTCTATCTCAAGGATATTATTGCAGAAGGCAATAATTGGAAGACTCTCAGAGAGAAGAGTAAAGATCCAAGCGAGGATCTAGAGATGAAGGAACCACAATCAGTAGCTGCTGACTGTGTGTTGAGCTGAGAGAGACTGTCACTGGGGTATCTTAATGAAGAATGGGTGGACAAGAATATAGGGAATGAATCCCTATGATGTGACTTCAATAGTATTTAATCAGAAATACTGGCCAAGTTTTGAGCCAAAAAATAGTTCAATCTCAACTATGGATAATAGTCTCCATACTATTATCGATTAATACATTCTTTACAACGTGACAAAGAGCATGAGTAATTTGAACCTGTGCAGTAAAAAGGTCACTAGGTTGCCCACCCATAATCAACCTAGAGTAAATTTTTACACCCATGCTTCTGCCTGAAAGTACCAGCTGCCGCTGAACATGCCCAGCACATTTGGGCCACACAATCCTTGATTCATGAGCACTTAACCAAGGCCATTAGTGACTACAAATGGCTCACAGATTGGAAGAGGCTACCAGTTCGTTAAATAAAGGTGGGTTTATAAGTCATGCTTGGCTTGAATCACTTGTGAGCAGATCCCCTTGCACAAGTTTAAAGTTAAGTGCTTCAGGCCCCATCTGATGGAAGAGGACCTGGGAATTGGAGCCTTCCATCTAAAATTCCATCCCACTGGAAGCAACACCCAGTCTTCCATGTGTCCCAGTTGTCCCCCATTTAAGGGGATATCCCCTCAGACCCAGTACCCATCATGATTGAGCATGAGGACTAAGCTGAAATCGAGGCCATCCTGGCCTTCTGCAAATCTTGTCAATCAGTTCAGTATCTTGTCGCGTGGAAAGGATACTCTGCCTATGAGAACATCTGGGTTGGTGCTTGGGACTGTGCCAACTTCTCAGAGCTCATTGAGCCTTTCATACCATCCACCCAGATGCACTCTGTCCCTACCACAAAAAATCACTACTCTAATGGCGATCAAATTGTCCAAGGCTCATAGGAATCTGGCTCTCACTCAATTTCTTGGTGGTGGCGCTCCCCCCTTGGCAAAAGGGAAGGGTAATGTCAGTCTGGGGGAGCTCCCCCTCTGCTTGGAATGGGTGGCATTCTTATTCCCTTCAAAAAGGGTCTAAAAAGGCAAGTTGCCCATCTCATCTCACAGGGCGACCTCACTTATGTGGTAGACAAGTGATGGGTAACAGTTCTCCCTTTGAAGACCCCGCCACCTATCCTCACATTTACTTCTACCAAATTAGTATGGCAAATTGAGGGAAATTGCACTAAGGTATTCAAAAGCCAGCATTATGAGGAAAAAGGTCCACAAGAGTTTGATGGCAATGAGCCTTCAAAATTAAGTTCCTAGGGCCCCAAAACCTCAGTAACAAAGCCTGATGGGACTGTACCTTATATGAAGTTTGCACCTAGTGTCAAATCCTTGGCATAACTCTCTGATGGCATCAGGCCAATGGGAAATGTTGTTGCTGGTTCAAAACCCACCCCAAAACTTCAGCAATAAAGCTCAATGGGCGGGTACCTTATACAAAGAATGCGCCTCATGTCAAAACGTTGGTGGAACTCATCAATGGCATTGGGCCATCGCCAAAAATTGCTACCAGCTTGGAATACTCCCCACAAAATCAAGATCTCCGTCCAATGAATCCCGCTTGGACGAATGGATGCCAAAGAGATCAGGTGCAGGCAGGTTGAGCACCCCAAATTTGATTCAAACCTCTTGGGACTGCCCCTACATGGGTGGCCTTAGGAAGTTCCCGTTGCCCAATGGGCGAGATTTCATTGCGCCAACTGTTAAAATTGTGGTAAAACCATAATTTGGGCATATGAAGATTAACTGACAGCAACACAGCCTACTGAAAAACTCTTTCAAAGATATTCAAATTAGTTTCGTTTTTTCTCCCCCCCTCACTCAAAGTCTTCCAGTTTATGTTAAATCTTGAGGGCCCTGATGACGCACCTTTAACAAGCTATTCCCTAGATCAATTATCTATTCAGCAGTTGTACACACTGAAGAAAATAATCAACCAATTTCCTAACATAAAATCATCAAAAATCTTCCTGAATTCACTATCTGATTTAATTCAAACTTTTCTTTGCCAAACTCCCTACAACATTCACTATGTGGCTTTTGGGCCCCATATTAACTAAGCAATCCCTGTCATGATAATAACTCTAGTTCCTACTGCTGTTAATTGGGTTTATCATGGAAGAATTTCTTGGAACTCTCCCCAATTGTAGAGTCTATCCGCCATAAGGATATCAGTATCCTGTGGGCCTAACTATCCCCCTCTAGGCGAGAATCACCTCCTCACCACTGCTTTAGTACCCAATTTTCCTATGGAGAGCCCCAAACTACCTGATCTTATTGTGAAATTCCTTAAGACTAAGGCCACTGGGTCTGGAGTTGATACACCCTGGTTCCTCACTGGATTTCTCTTAACACTTGTGTCCCACTGGCACTCAATCATTACTCATTATCCTGCACAAGTCAACGTTGTTTGAGTGGCAATGCCTCTGGCATTCTGGCTTGCCTTTGGGTACTTTTGCATCCCGACTGGCAGGACAGTATAAACATTATCTGCCTTCTCCCTGACAATTAGCTCCCATCATCAAGCTTTAATGTGACAACTTAATGCAAGTTTTTTTTAAATCTGCATATAATTTAATTCCACGTTGTAATGTGTTAACCACTTATACACAGATTAAGCTCCTAGTAGCTCAGCTAAATATTGATCTCTGGACATTAATGAGAAATAAGTTGACATCTTAGGTTTAATTATGAATTATGAAGTCTGTAACATGAGGTTCCCTAATGCGCTACTTGCTCAGGTTATGGTTTGCCATTCCAACTGTATTCTACTACATAAATAACTACGCAATGTAATTCTCAATCCTTTAGTATAGATAAGCTATGCTAAAGATTTACACGAACTTTTCTCTTACTATAAGTAGGGCTCTAGAATTTTATTAGTAAAAAGGTTGGTAATATTTAAAATATCAGGGGAGAATGAAAATGCGATGAGGGATAGGCGCATACCACATGTAAAGGTGGGATTAGATTAGGATAATAGAAGGTGATGGCAAAAATAGATTCATAATTGAATTAAATAAGGATTCATCAGTAAGGACTGGGCTGAGATCAATATGGTAGCACAGTTAAGTGATTCCCATTAATTGCCATTATATAGCTATATAGAGTAAAGTATAAGGGGTGGTATAAGGTGGTTGAAGAGGCGACCAGAGGGTTAAATACCTAATATAACCTCAGATTTGATATCAAGATAGTACAGGTGCTTTGGCATCCTTTGCTATCTCATCAGCCAGAGGAGCACTAATGGGGCGATTTACCCGGAATTTTTTGGATTGCTAACTTAGAATTAATATGAGAAATCTTTCAGTGCTTTAGTTTAAGATTATTAGTGACTTTGTACTTTAGGCCTGATAAGCTTAGCTTTTAAAATTATTTAATAATTCAGGGACTTAATCTAGATTAACAATAAAATTTTATGTATAGACGATGTGATAGCATTAATTAAATATATTAACATCTTTTATAGTAATAATTAGAGCATAACTCCAAAGTTGAGCTTACTGAAGCAATTCTCAACAGATCACCCTAATGTCTTGATGAATATGATAATGATCTTGCTAGGGTGGGTTAGTCTTGATATAGATTTAAAAAAATTGGAGGTAGGTGGGATATAAAAAACCACGGCAGTTAAGATGGACATTGGTTGGAAGAGCATAGAGCTTTTCTCAGCTTCACTTGGTCCAGGCATTTGGTGTTTAGATGTCAGCAGTGGTTGCATAATCGATGGGGTTGGTAGCTTCATACATAATGATGAGGAGAGATTGGCAAGGCAAGGCGTGCATGAGAAGTTGGCGCTTTGAACACGAATAGTGGCAAAGCTGGGCAACAAACATGGGTGCTTTAAAGGCAGATTTTGGTCAGGTGGTTCGTCTTGACAGCAGAGATTATTCAAAAGATGGAGGTTCACAACTTCAACGGATAGATTTAAAATTAAATTTGAGAGGCATCAGATTAAAATATCTGAGGTAAACGTTGAAGCAGAAAAGAACTAGAATTATAATTTATTTGCCGCTTTGACAAACTCAGAGGCAGAAATATTGATTATGTCTCATTTTAACTCAAAAGAGAAGTCAGGGGGTTCACATTTGTCCTTAAGTGCTGGATGGAAGTTTTCTGCATCAACAAGCAAATATAAAAACAAAATGGGAGTCGTCAGGTGGTCAGATCCAAGATAAGAGTTATAGTAATGAAGGGAAGTTAGTTTGGGTGCTGGGTTGACCAATGCATCAAAGGAAAATAATTGAACTAAAGTATTGCTCAAATTAGAAAAACGATCAAGTGGAAGCTTCTTAAACACAACTAGATCAGTTAAATAAAGTATTTAGAAAAGTCCAACAATTCACCAACAGGAAAATCTAAAAATTAGTAAAAAATAAATCATCAATTTTATTATTTAGGATAATGAATTAATTAAAAGGCGAAGGAAGGTTTCAATGGCTCTTTTTTCAGTGTCAGAGAAGAAAGGAGCTTTGGAGCATTGTGACAGTGAAGACGCCAAGGCATTCAGGTTGGCTGTTCTGTGGTTAGACCATCAAAGGGCTTCAGCGTGGAGAAAAAGAGAGGGTATTAAGGGATTTGAGTCTTTTGAATTTGATCTCATTACTAGAAAACTGAGGAGCTTCAGTGCAAGGAAATGAAGAGAGTGCCAAAGCATTTGGAATGGCTGTTCCCATTCTATTGTTTTTAAAACAGTGAAAGGCTTTGGCGCAGAGAACTTAGAAGGACACTGAGGCATTTGAGTTAGCTGTTTCATTGACAGAACATCAGAAATCGTCAGCGCAGATAAACTGATAGGAAACTGAAGATTTCAACTTGATTACTAATTCCATCACCAGAAAACTGAGGGGCTAGGGCAAAAGGAACTGAGAAGGGCTTAGGAATTTTGGTTGTCTGTTTTATCAGTGAAACAGTGGAAAGCATTGGCACAATTAAACTAAAAGGTCGCTGAGGAATTTGGGGTGGTAATTTTAATTTCATAGCCAGAAAACAAAGGAACTTCAGTAATGGAGAATTAAATGGGTTGTGAGGCATTCAGTTCAGCTTGTCTAGCGCTATAGTTAGTCAGGAGGTAGTATTGGGAATATATCTCCTTGAGCTGCACCAAGGTGTGGTAGATAACCTGGTTAATTGTCTCTATGGTTGCATATGAGTAGTGTAGCCTTCATGTTTAATCTTTACTTTCATTTGCAAGGGAGAGGTAATATGCAGCGCCACATGCACAATCATAAATTATCTTGAGTTTTTGTTGGTAGGAGCGCAAGATAAATTCCATACCAAGCTCTTAATTCTTTTCACTTTCTTGGCGCCTAGATTTGTCAACTGGTGTCAAACACTTAGACATTGACTCTATAATCTCATTGTATGTTTGATCTTGGGCAATTATCCTTTCATATATTTCCCATAACTCTCCTGGTTCATAATACATATATTTCTGTACTACAGCCCCTGAAGTGAGCACCACCTGTGTAGCGCAAGGTCTCTTTATGCATTACTTGTATAAGTTATGGTTATACAGTCCAACTATATTCTACCATATGGATTAACTAAATTATAAAGTACTTGATCCTTTAGTATAGATAAGCTAAGCTAATGATCTACACGACTTTTAGCCATATAAAAATATGGGGTGATATTTTTGAATAGCCACAAATTTGCCTAAACAGATTATAATAAATCTGCTTATTTGCTAGGGGATGAGGCCCTGCAGTGGATGTTGGTGTTATCGTTCTATATGATAACTATTGTTTGTCAAATTATTTTGAACAAATATCTATTAATCCGTCTGGTTTTGATCAGCCAGATGATAATGTTTTGTTGGGATGATCCCCAACAATAAACACGTAATTTGATTGTCAATTTCAATATTGGTAATTAAATTAGCTTGTAAAAGTCAAATGGGTTATTGCTGATTGACTGAGGGTTTATTGAGTATTTGATGGGCGTTGACAAAGCCTTTGGTGTCAGCAACTGGCAGCTTAAACTTTTAGGCAACGTGACCTGATGATAATGGGTAAAGCATTCCATTACCTAAGAAGTTTGATAGCTTAATGGGGTTACTCCGCTGGGGTTGGATGAGGGCGTTTGGCCAAGCTATCTCCAATTCCAACCATAGTAGATTGTTATCTAGCCGCGGTGGATATCAACTAGGTGGATAAATGAGCGGAAGACTCATTTGTTGTTGAAGTGATTTGTGAAAGGCTGATTCAGTGGCAATAGTTGCCGTTTTTAATTGAGGTGCCAACAGAAAAGTTGGGCACTAAATCTTCTATATATCCCTTAAAATTTATTAAATAAAACAGGAACTGTTTAATCTATAAAATACTTAGTTTATTATAAATTTCTTGTTTTATGGTATTCTTGGGTAAAAGTGGGGAAATCATATATCCCTGGGCTAGATATTACTCTAAGTTCTCCGCAACTCCTGCGTCAAGAGAAAAAGGTGTATAAGTTTCACCAAGAAAACCACTGAACTATAATTTCTATATATTTCTAAGAATAGGACCTCTAAGCCATAATTGGTAGTCAATTCTTAAAAGAAAGAGTCCTCTAAAGACCCGCAAAACCTTCTGCCAGTAGGGTAAGTTCTGTTGTCATCCAGAGGTTTCCAACTCCAGAGGAGTAGTTGAAGGGCTAAAAATACCCTTGTTGTCTGAGGAGTTTATTAGGTACCCTCACAAATGGGTTAAAGAAAGTTTCCAGGACCTGTACTAAGGAAACCCTGTCCAGAAGAATTTGTTGTTAAACGCTTAATTGGATACTAGTATTCATACTTGTAACAATCACTACATAATTTAACATTGTTATTATCAATAAATATTGATTGCACATACAAAGAATCTGTGCAGTTAATCAAGGGAACTGAAGCGAGCTACTATCATGAAAGAGTAAACGCTCCTAAAATTTAACTTGGAGTAAGAGGTATATTATTAATAAAAAATATTGGTAATATTTAAAATTACAAGAGAATAAAAAATGTGCTGAGGGATAGGCGCATACTACTTGTGAGGGTGAGGTTAGATTCAGGAGTGTATAAAGTGATGGCGCAGTCCAGAAACAGAGTTGGAGTGAATCAGGATTTTTCAGTGAGGACTGGACTGAAATCAATAATAGTAGCACAGTTAAGTGATTCCAATTATTTGCCATTAAGAAGCTAATAGCTAGTAAAGTATAATAGATGGTATAAGGTTGTTGATGAGGCGACTAGAGGGTTTAAATATCTAATATAACCTCAGATTTTTTATCTATATAGTACAGGTGCTTTGGCATCCTTCCCTATCTCATTATCCAGCGTAGCACTAATGGGACGATTTACCCGTATTTTGGGTTATAAACTTAGAATTAATATGAAAAATCTTTCAGTGCTTTAATATAAGATTATTAGTGACTTTGTGCTATAGGCCTGATAAACTTTGCTCAATAAATCATAATAATTGTTTTGGGCCTTAATCTAGATTATCAATAAAATATTATGTATAGACTGATATGATAGCATTAATTAAATATATTGACATTTATTATAGTATCTTTAAGTTGAAACCTAAAGTCAAGGATTCACTAGAGCAGTTCCTCAACAAAGATGATAAACACTGTTGAGTTGCAAAAACAAATATTGCTTAATTAATCCAAGTTTAATCTTTCATCAAATCAATGGTAGCTACAACTACTGAAATCAATACTAACTTCGTCGATTTGGTTCAAGGTTAATGAGAAATCAAGGATACTGTCATTAATATTGGGAACAATTTAAAACTGAAGGAGGTGCAAAGGGAGAAATAGTAAATTTACTAGGAAGTGGAACTTTGTAATAAGCATGCTTTAAAACTCTTAAAACCAAATTATATTTGCTAAAATTAAAGGTAAAAAAGTTGGACAATGAAATGTGCAAGTATAGGCAAAAACCAAAATTGTTTAAATATATATATGAAATACAGAAGAATGATGTCTTAAACTGATAAGAAGTAGAGACAAGATATAGACTTGGAGAGTATTATGGATAAAAATTGACAATAACATGAGAGATGTGTGAAACTGGGAGGAGCAATTCCTCAAGAAAACAGATGAACGCATAGTTGTCAGATAATTAGAGTGCCAAAAGTTGACTGGGCTTCCATTTGAAACATTCTAATACCCACAAAAAAATTCATAGTATTCAAGTCGTCGCCATACTGATGATACGTGGATAAGAAACATATAGAGACAGATGCAGAAAGTACTGTTCTTTGAACATCATTCCTGCTCTGACCAGTAAACTGATTGCTGGAAGTAATTGTGATCATGCTTCGAGTATAACACTGCCAAGGTCAGTGGGAAGGGATTATGTCATTATTTGTGGTTTTCCCTTCAAATTGGATTCCCAACTTGATGAAATGCACCTGATAAAGTGCAGCAACAAGGGTCCTGTTGGGTTCATCCCCCACTGTTTCTCTTCAAGAAACATCCTCTGAATCATCATTCCCGTTTTCCCCATGATTGGGGCTAATTGAATTAAGTAATGGGTTTATAATCTCACTTGAGTTATGTTTGGGCTGTATCTAATACTTTTAAGCGTATACTTGAATACTGGGGAGCTGCAGTCATTTCATCAGGTTTATTTTTCAGAAGAGTCTTCCCAAGGTGTGACCTCTGAATCATTATTTCTGTTCTTATAGTTTAATGGATTATATTGAACGTTTAACCATTCCATTTAGTTTGAGAGTCTCTATAGTTGGTTTGTTGGATTGGGACATCTTGCAAAACTCGTAAGGTATGACTCCTGAAGGTTTCCACGCTGAGAGAGGCAATAGAAGGGATAAACAATGTGATGGCCACCATCATTACTGATACAAATGAGTGTGGACCCTCCATTGGTTGGGGTGGTTCCTTGGGATCTCCAGACTTGTTGAAACCTCTTAAAATGTTCAAAAAATGGCAATATTAATAGCTTATAAAAGCTATACAAAATAACCCAGCACACTGCCATCAGCAGAGCACAGGGCATTTTTATAATTGGAGGGAAGTGAGGGGTGGGAATTTAGAAACATTTCTGACAACTGGACGCGCTAATCTTCCTGAAAAGATGAGACTTTTTTATCATGGATTGGCTTGCACATTGTGGGTGCCTTAATTTGCAGTTCTTGTTGTACAATTTTTCATTTCCATTGAAGTTCCAGAATGGCAGCAAAACTTTCAAATTTCTTAACAAAATTTTATTTCCCTTTTGATGGATCATTGTCAAATCAGTTTCAAAGCTGATTTTCTTGTTGGAACTTTGGCATCAATCCACCCAATTTTAACCAAATTTTACCCCAAAATTGCAATTTTCATCTCGTAGGCTTTAGCTGAATTAAATTCCCAGGAAAATCCTCCCTCTTCATTTTCAACTTATCATAACATCAAGTTGAGGGGCCTCAGCAGAAACCCACTACTCGTTGAGGGTGTGAAAAATCCAACATTCTCTCCACGGAAGAGCTCAGGGACGTTCCCCCTTCATAGATCAAAGGGGTGAATCAATTAATTCATTTTTGGGGCCACTGGGATCCATACATTACCCTTTCATAAAAGGACATGGTCTACTCCTACCTCCTGGGCCCGTACCAGAGCATAGTTTTTTGAGGTAAGGGAAGCTTAAAGGCTGCGAGGGTCTTGATTTCTTTGCAGCAGTTTAAGGGCATTAGTACTTTGATCATGAACTCAGTGATTAGATTCTGCTAACTGGTACAATCATATGCTGTAATCCAAATGCTGTCATAGGGTATATCATTTTTATGCCACCAAGTATTGGATCCCCCATTTAAATCTCCTCAAACCCAAGATTACTTCCACCTCAAATTCTGTCACTCCTTTCACCAATAAGGGTATGGTCTCCGCAGATTGGTTTTTTGAACAGTAGCAGTGCTGAAGCATGGAGAAACTTATGGAACTTCAAGTGTGGGGCAATTTACAAAAAAAGGACCCGTTATTCAAGACTTTACTGAATGGGGAACGGTCCTGACCTTTTGCAAGCCAGTTTTCAGCAGGGTAACTTTAGGTTGAGATTTTTGTATTGATCATTACCAGTTCACCCAGCTGGTATTCAGCGCAGCTCTCCAATTTTGGTCAGCAAAGCGATTGGCATCCTGGGAGGCTTTCGTTAAGTGCCGCTGCACCTTCTGGTGACTTTTCAGAATGTGTGTTGTAAAAATGTCTGCCATGGGAGTATTTGTCTGAATTTGGGGGCTGATAATGATTGCTGGGTTCTAGCGTAAGTTGGCATACAGCGGCGACATTCCAATACTGGGGATTAGAATTATTATAGAGAACTGGGATAAGGCAAGATCTCCAGCCCAAGTATCTTGAGCAGCTGAGGCGTAGCACTGGAGGTACTGCTCTAGGGACTGGTTATTTTTCCAGTTCTTCCATAGTACTGGGGATGATAAGTCAAAGATTGACATGGTTTGATGTGAAGTATTTCGCACAGGACCTTTCAGAATTTTGACATGAACTGTAATCTCTATTGCTAATCATCTCCTGTGGTACCCCAAACATGGTGAAGAAATGGGTCACGAATAATTGGGACATGTATTTCGCCATGGTTGTAGTTAGGCATGAGATGAACAGTTTGTATTTGGTGAATCTGTCCATAGTTACCATAATCACGTTGAACTCATTTGATGTGGGTAGACCAACAATGAAGGCAACTGATACTAATGTCCATGGTCCGCTGCTTGATGTAGAGGGTGCAAGAGCCCATTTCTCCCAGTTTGTCAGATTTGGATCGCGTGCAGGCCAGAAAGCATTCTTTCCAGGTGACACATCCTTTGTCAGTCCGCTCCTGTCATAAGTTCTCTTTATTAGGTTGGTATTCTTCTTTCCTGGGTGTCCCATTGGCGGTGGGTTATAATGTTCCTTTATGACTTGGAGCTGTAAACATTTGGGCACAATTTGCGATCCTGGAAGTAAATTACCCTATCCTTCTTTGAGTACCAACTTGAGGAGGTTTAACCCGACTGTATCTGATCCACAAGTACTTGCCTTTTATGGTTTCTGTTTGTGCATCCTGTGCTGCGTCCAAGAGGGACCTATCAACGCTGTTTGGTGGGCTTGGTTCAGGAGTTTCCTGTCACATGGCCCCATGGCGTTGTCAGGGAGCTCAGGTGTGGTCATTATGGTGATATTGGGGGTGTTTCTGAAATCATGATAGCAGTTATGGTTGCTAGTTCCGCTGATGACTCAGGCAGCACTTGATCAGGGAGAATCACCATAACCAATTCTGCTTCTTCCATAGGGTTGGTTTTATTACTAAGCTTCTACTTAGTTTATCTGGCAATATGTGTGGGCCCCTTTATAAACTTAATACTAAAGTTGAAATTGAGCAGGTCTCAGTGGGTTCTAGTTTGTAGTGCACCAATATTTGCGGCTTTTGATAATAGATAAGTAATCTATGATCTGTGCAAACTGTCACCATGTGCTTCGTTCACTTCAGCAAATACCACCAGTGCACCATTGCTATGTTGTTGCGGTCAGCTCTTTGCCATAGATTTCCCACAACTGTTTGACGCCCGCAAATTTCCTTGGAAAGTATGACACCAGGTGTTTGCAGCTGTCATCTCCTGTATCAATACTTCTCCCACAGCTGCGCCAGAGGCATCTCAAGATACAATGAAAGGTTTATCTTTTTGTAATGTCTTATAATTGGTGCTGAGGTGAAAGCATCTTTGACTGCCTCAAAGGCCCGTTGGCATTCTGCCGTCCATGTGAATGGTGCATTCTTTCCCATCATTGTCTGGGAAGTGAGTGGCAAGTTCCAAAGTTGCTGGCAAAATTTCCTTCAGAAAAGTAATGTATAAAAGAAAGCTGCCGAGCTGCATCTGGATAATGGTCGTTGCTCATGTCTGGTTTACTTCCTGCTTGGAGGGAGCAATAGTGTGCCCATCTTTAAGCACCACATTTCTCAGGAACTGCACCTCATTTCTAAGAAATTTACATTTTGATGGATTCAAGTGAAGGCCCACATGTTGCAAGGCAGCCGCCACTGCCACCAGATCCTTTCATGTTGCTCAGCGGTGGGGGAATGGACTAGAATTATATCAATATACGCCATTGCGCATGTAAATTGGAGGTCGCCCAACGTGTGATAAATAACTCTCTGTAAGATGGTGGGGCGTTTATTAACCTGAATGGCATGATCCTAACTGTTATAAACTGTGGTGGGTGCGTATCACCATCAGCCATTCTTGTCCCTCCTTTACTCAGACTTGGTGAAAAGCGTTGACTAGGTCCAGTTTAAAAATACTTTTTGCTTGGCAAATGCTCAAGAGATAGTGGCCTCCAGTGGTGGGGTATGGGTCTGGTACTGTACCATTGTTTCAGTGGCCGTAATCCATATATGGTCTTAAGGTCCCATCAGGTTTTAGGCAAACATCATAGGGGATGACACTGGCAAGGTCTCCTTTATAATCCATCCCTTGGCCATCATTTCATCGATCCAAATCTTCAACGCTTGATATTTGGCCGCCTATATGGGTATAGTTGGCAATTAATCTTAATGAGATTTACCGTTAGGCGAAGATTGATGTTAAACTTGAAGTGAGGTAGTAATTGGTTCACATAGTCCACGTCAAATATTTCTATTGTTCCCATATTGCAAGCATTGTGGGGAGGTCTACAACTGCACCTGAGGCAAAGTAATTTTACCGTGGTTGCAAGGGCCTTTTCTTTCACCAGTGTGGAAAGCAGGAGAATTTCGCCAGAGTGATAGTATGTGAGAAAGCGAGCATATTTAGTTTAAGATTGATTGTAACTGACTGTTGGCGCCACCATCTACCACCAGAATCATGGGGTAGAGTTGATCTGGAATCTCTGAGAGATTTAGCGTGGAAATGGTGTCCGTTGGCTGAGAAGTGTAGTGGCTTGCGTAGAGGCAGGGTGACTATTGGTACCTTAGAAGCCCTCATGATGTGCGCCCCAATGTTGACTACCAGGTCTGATGCCTGCGCCATCTTGAGGTTGATAAAGTTTTCTGATTCTCCCATGTACATTAGTGCATTCATCATTGCCCTTCTGGAGCCCCCTATAATGTCCACGGTGAACATGAATAGGCACAATCAAATTTATTGGAGCAGTACAATGTGCATACTTCCGCAGTGGTGACTGCAAATGTAGAATGATCCTGTATTTGATTGAGAAATTGGGAAGGCATTGCTACTGCCCAATCATATGAGAGTGAGGCCAACGTGGGGTTCAATGGATCTTTCAGGAGACGCACGTGGATAAGGTTCTCAATGATTGGATTATGCTGATGATACTCCTCAATTTATTCTATTGTTTCCATTTGGTAGGGGGACCGTGGGGGCATCTGGATCCATTGGTATGAGTACAGCGCCTGGGGCTCCGTATGATACATCCCTGACCAAGTTCATGAGTCTGAGTGGTTTGTCTTGATTTTCTAGAATATCCGGGACCTCCAGCTGTGGGTTGGATTGTCTGTGTTACAGGGGGCGGGCTGGTCGCGTTGTATAATGTAAGAAGGGTGTTCTTCTTCTTCATTTAGTGTATTAGTGGGGACCACTTGCTGATCTGGTTCCGCAAAGAGAGTGTCTGATATACTTCCCACTGTTGGACCTAGTTCTGTTTCATTATCCATTTTCCCTCATTGTTAAATATCACAAATTCTCCATTCTTGGAGGTGGAGGGGGCTGGTTTAGTGTAACGGACGTGCAGCTTTACAGTAGCTGATTTTTTGGCAGGTCATATTTGTGGTGGGCCTCAATTTTCTGAGATAGCTTATATGCCCCCTCCAGAGTTTAGGCCTGTTGTACCATGCCATTGTGATCCTACCCCTTGATTAAGAGTTTCCTGGAACATGGCAATGGCAATGTCCTCTGGTAGCTGCAAGACTCCGCAAGATAATGGAAGTCCTTAATATAGTTCTCCAAATTTGTGGCCAAACCCCATTGTTAAAATAATTGGTACAGAAGATATTGCCTCAATGCCAGTGTGGCCACCATGGACGAACAGTCTAAATAATGAGGGAGGCAACTCCCCCAGGTATGAGTATTGGTACAGGAGGGTGTGGGCCCAGATTTTGGCTTCATCGTCCAAGGCGTCCAATAGTGCCAAAGAGTGTTGGTCCTCTGAGGCCTTCATGGTTATGTTTCAAGTTGCTTGCAATTTGAGCTCTGCCAGAACTCCTACCACCTGGCGTCCGCTTTTATCAGAGGGACATGAGGTGGGTCCTATCACTGTTACATTTCACGCTTGAGCGCTTGAGGGGGTGAAATCAGCTGCGCTGCTTGTATGAGCAGTACTTGCTTAATGGAATTGATTAATGCCATTAATGACCAGCAGGTCAGGAGGGGGCTTGTGAGGCCATATAATCTCTTTTCAGCTGTTGACTGTGATGATTAGAATTTGTCAGATCGCCACATTACTCCATATCTCCCTATAGGTGTATGAAGGCCTTAATTAACTATCTTGATTGCAGAAATAATTGAAAACAGGTAGATAGAAAATTTGAAATGTGAAAACAACAAATAGAGCTTTGAATGGTGGAAATTATTAGAAATAAAGTAGATCAAAGTTGGGGCGACTTTTGATAGACTTATAATTGAGAATACTTATCCAACGCCTCAAGGTCCACTCAGTATTTAGAAGCTATACTGAAGAGTTTGGAGAAGAACAAAACATTAAAAAACCTCAATAAATGAGCAGATTGGAGAAAGGCTAAAATTAGTAAATTTTATTGAAACTGAATGTTAGAAACCTCATCCAACGCCTCAAGGATCAGACTCAACGCTCAGAATAGTTTACTAAAGAGGTTGAATCATTTCATATTAACTTTAAAATATTACAGTAAATTGAGAAAATCAAGAGCATGGCGAAATTTAGTAGATTATAATAAAAGAATGCGAGAAAATCATCTGACGCCTCAAGAATTTACTCAGCGTTTAAAAGAGTTTACTGAAGAGGCTGAAGTAATTCCAGAGGCATCAAAATCCCCCCGTATTACCCTCAAACACCGCGAAGTTCATGGCAGCAAACAAGCTGCCATCCCTATATATAATCCCAGAAGAAGTTAACTAGTTTTAACTTTTTATTCTAATATATAATGTCCCTAAAAAAATCCCAGATTCCAAAACTAATTTTCAAATATTAAATTATCTTCAATGGGAAATCTTTGACTCTGGCACTATGGACGTCGTGAAGATCACCCAATAGCTCAAAAAGTGTATTGCTTATATGCTGCTGTCCTTAAGGACAAAATCTGTCTGTGACTATCAAGTTTAGACTCACTTTGTTAGTTATGTTCCTTATAAGACGCCGTGTAGCCAATGGATCTGCAATTTCGCCTATGATGATATCTCTTGTTTTGGGGCTCAGATTATAGACTTATAAACAATGCCAAGTAACCATTAGAAGTTGTTGTCCATCACATTGACGAGCCCTAGTTCAAAAGATCCTGAGCTAAGGTTATGACAGCAGTTTCAATTGGCCAGGTTATCATGTCAGACAAATTGAAGTGCCAAAGAAAGACTGGACTTCCATTTGGGATACTCCAATACTCAGGAAAGAATCCATAGTCCACTAGGGATCGCCAATCTGATAATTAATGATAAAAACCGCGTGGGGATAGGTGCAGAAGGTACTAATCTATAAACATCATTCCTTATCAAACTAGTAAACTGATTTCTGGAAGTAATTGTGACCACACTTGGAGTATGGGGGTCAAACTGCTAAGGTCAGCGGGTGAAGATTTCTCTATTCATTGTGGTTTTCTTAGGATGATATTTCAACTTGGTTGAATATGCACCTGATAACTTGCGGCAACAAGGGTCTCATCAGGTTTGACCCTCACCAATTTGCTTTGAGAAACTTCTGCCAAATCATCATTCCTGTTTTCTTATGATTGTGGCGAATTAAATTTAATAATGGTTTGATGGCTCTCCTTGAGATATTTTCAGGCTGTATTCACAATAGCTTTGAGCGCGTGCTTGGTACTTTGGAGTTGCAATCATTTTGACAGCTTTATTTACCAAAAGAGTCTCCCCTAAGGTGGAACATCTACGTGCTCATTTAAAACTTTCTTCATAGTTTCAATGAATTATTGAATGTTTTTTCATTCCATTCATCTTGAGATTCTCAATTGTTAATTTCTTAGATTGGAACATCTTGGTAAACTCGTAGGGTATGACTCCTGACTGTTTCCATGCTGATAGAGGCAATAGCAGAAATAAACAAAGTGATGGTCATCATCATTACTGATACGATTGAGTGTGGACCCCCATTGGTAGGGTGGTTCCTTTGGTATCTTTAAACCTTTTAAACCTTATGAAATGTATAAAGAATTTTGGCGAAATTAATGGTTTACTAAACATAGTACAAATTAACCCAGCACTCTTCTACCAGAAGAGCACTGGGATTTTTGAATTTCAGGGAAGTGATGGGAAGGGACTTGTGAACATTTTTGATAACTGAATGCAAAGATTTCATAAAACGCAAGTACTTTTTGCGTCATGGTCCAGCTTGCACAATGCGGATGCCTTGATTTGAAGTCCTTATTACTTGCTTTTTTGTTTCCATCTTGGGTTCAGCATGGTTGCGAACCTTGAAAATTGATTATCAAAATTTTTGTTACCTTTTGAGGGATCATTCTTGATAGCGTTTGGGTCTAATTTTCTTTTCAGGATTTCAGCTTCAATCCTTCCAATCATGCTCGGATACATTGTAGATTGTTTTGATTTTCATCATATAGGCTTCACCCAAATTGAACCTCCTGGCGAAACCAAAATCTTTATTTTGTGACTTGTTGTAACATTGAGTCAATGGGCCTCAGTAGTAACTTACTGCTTGTCGAGGGTGTGCCTCAAATCCAACAATCTTTCCAAGGGAATATTTTGGTGACGTTCACCCTTTTTAGATCAAAAGGGGTGAATCAGCCTAATAAATTTTTATGGGGCTCGCCGGGACCCTTACAGTAGCCTTAAGTGTAATTATACTCTGGAAGAGTGCTATTAGGCCAAATAGTTTGAGGAGAGATTGGAAGTTACTTAAGCGTAAAATAACACTAAAATACAAGTCAAACTACTTTATAATTGCTAAGTACTTTTTTGGAACTTCCTGTATTGACCTCAAAAGCTACTCCCATGTCCATTTTTCTGCCAGTTTATATTACTGTCCTGATCATTTTTGTGGATTTATGAAGCAAACCCAAGCTACCCGTTTCTAACTGGGACAACGTGCCTTCCTTCTTCTAATTATTTGTAGAAGACTATGCAAACTACATCAATCATCAAAAAGCTATTAACTCCATTGATGCAATAATACTAAATGTCAAAATCTTGTTCTGCCATGTCTTCATGTGGAAACGGTGTTGTAAAGAAGTTAAAGGAAGAAACAATGAAAGTGTTTGGAAGTCTGGAATGTAAGGCCATCAGAAAACACGAATCTATATGCACACAATTTAAGAGGATGAATTGGTGGGAAATTTGCTGATTAATTTTATCAGAAGTCCAAATTCTTGCAGGAGCTAATGCAATGAGCGATTTTGATGCCAGAATTTTCATATAGAACGCACTAAAACCTTATAGAGACTTTTATTGGACAATGGTTTCAACTCTTACCAGAATTTCTGGTTTTGTTTTATTTCTTTGAGGGTCAGGATCTTTGAAGGCTACTCGATTATTAGTCAAAGTAGCTCCAGAGGAATTCTCTTAGAGTTGCTTCTTCCCTAAAGCAATCTCTCAATGGAAATACTCATTGAGTCAAGCTCAGTTAACTTTAAACAGGTAGGAACTCTGTTTAAAACAGGCAATAATCTCTAGTAATTATAACTAGGAAAACTGAAGGTATCTTAAATGATCAGAATTCAGAGATATTTATAGGGTCATGCGAGATTCAGGATCGCATAGGATAGACTTTGTGAGAAAACTGGGATTAAGTCATGTATGGAGATCTATTTATTAACGCAGTGTAATGAAAAGGCTTATGGCGTACTCAGTCCTTCTTGATTGTAACGGTGGGTATCCAGTGATCTCTGAAAGGCAAGATCTTTTTCAAGAAAATCAGCGCCTTTGCAAGACAAATTGGCGGATTCAAGAAGGGTTTAGATTCTGATATTTCTTTCAGGAGTTCATTTATTCTTATTGATTTTGATATCTTTTAAAGCAGTGGAGCTCCATTAATCATGTTGTGAATCAGTTCACGTTCAAATCTCACCCATATCAGTGCAACTCACATTATTTCTGACAATGCCACCCTCAAGATCTTGTTGAAGAGGGAAATAACTCAAGAGAAATCTGGCATGAACTTAATTCATAAAGGGAGCCCAATTTGACAGAGGGAAATTAATATTTTGGTCCTTGACAATAGTTCAATCATTAAGGGCCTGACCATAGCATGTAAAGTTTGTGGATCTGTCCTCAGGGCTGATGATGGTATAACAGGATGAGGTCTCCTGAATGATATTTGAGCAAAATTGTTTTCTAAGCATTGCTTCAATCAGCTTTCAGTTGCTTATAATCTCTATGGACTTAACTGCTAAAATTTTGTAGCCTGAACAATTTATTATCCAGCCTTTGCATTGCGAGATAAGTAGTTTCTGGCGTAGAGGTTTTTATTATGGGCTGTATGCTTGAGGGCAGAATCAGCTCTCATCCATAAAATGCTCAAAGTGTGACATCTGGATAGTTTAATAGTGACTAACTTGATATGCTAGTAAAGCTGCTGGAAGGTATTCATTCCACCATGAAGGGTTAGATTAGGACATCATACAAAGGATGGTATCTAGCATAACATTCACTTTTTCTACAGCCCAATCAGTAGTGGTATGGTAAGGTGCTGTAAAAAACTGATAGGTTCTCATCAGTGATTGAGATTGGACATTACTTGAGAAACGAAATTGGTACCATTATTAGAGTGCAGCATCTTGGGACTACCATGGAGAGAGATAACCTTTTTAAGTAAAAAGGATGCGGTTGCTTTATAGGTGAGCGAGGCAATGGATATGGCTTCCACCCATTTTGTAAAGCGATCAACCATTAAAATGATATAGCGATGTTCATAAATCGCTATAGGCAAGTGGCCAATAACATTAATACTAAGTGTGGAGAACAGGGCAGTGGGACCTACAACCTGGTGTTGATATATCGGATTGGTAGGCTTCTGGTTAGCACAAGTGAAGCAGGTATCAATGACGTCTTGGATATCCTTTATCATCCCATCCCAGTAACAACTTTTCCTCAGCCATTGGTTGGTATTTCTACCACTCCACGGAATACGGTCATATGTGCACAAGAGGACTTCACTATTGCAGATGATCAAAAATATGGCAGCCAAGATGTCACAACTTGGTTATACAACAGTCCATCTTCAATCTGAGTCTGTTCATCCATTTTCTATAATTGCTGTTGGACCAACACGAATTCTAAATTCCATTCCTCATGTTTTTAAATAGGCTCATGTTAAAAATCTAGGGGCTTTGCTGCTAATTTACAAATACTAAACCCTAAATTGATAGCTGCACAGGTTTGGTTTGTACAATTTTTGTTTTGTCTGATGATATATAATTGATTGATAATAGTATGAAGACTATTATCCATAGTTGAATAGATCACTAGATTCTGGTCCAACGCTTGACCGGTATTCCTCCTCAAAAAACTTTAGACGTCCTCATCAGGTATTATGACCCTTATTCGCCTAACTTGACTCAAGCTCAGATCCTAGTTTACAGCCTTTCCTCTGGTGACATAAAATCACAGTATTCCCATCTCAGCTAAGCTTCTCTTGTCAGGATTATCGATTTTTACTCTTTATCCTATTAAAGAGTCTCCAATTAAAGCACACAGCAATAGTTTCCTTAAAGATGAATAGAACTAATAATGAATTCTGCTAATCACTGTTTTTTATTAAGTGAATTCTCAGAGGAATTCATAGAAGTAATTTGGTGCCCAACCCTCAGTTGGCACCTCAGCGATGAAATGACATCCTTTGCCATTAAATTACCCTTAATCATTTTATCAGTGAGGGATTCCCCCATCCTGGTTAGAATTCCATTGTTGGACATCCTTGAGAACTAAAACAGAAAGTGTTGGAAAATGTGTCCCTAACGTTTCTACTTAATCCCAGCGAACCAACATATTTCGTGAGTGACCTGCCTAGGTAATTTGACTTGTTATCCTTTATGACAGGTCACAAACCAACTGTTTGTTTTGCAAGTTGCAGGCGGTATCACTCGCCTCACAACTTATTTCATAAATTCTTAATCAATTGGTGATGAAACCTGATCAATCTATATTGGCACAGCTGATAGTTAATCATCAATTAACTATCAGATGCCCCCATCTTGTTGGAAACTCTTGCCTGATGAGATCTTAAGCATTCACCCAGATTGATCCCTGACGGATCTAAACCAGGCGAATTACCTAAAATCCCCCAAGCTTTTTAGCCTGAAATTGGGGTCTATTGATATCCAATTCACTCACTATAGGGAATTATCCCTTAGTAACCCATGGTACTCTAGACGGCTGGAAATATGGGCAAAAATCCCAACACTTCCCCCCTCTTTTCTAGATTTCCAGAGAGAATAGGATTGGGACAGGAGAATACCACTTTAGACACCTGATTGAATACTTCTTGGGTTCAGGTGGAGTACAGTCAATCTGTACTCAACGCTGCTCAGGATGACCTTTGGCATGCGGCTCTCTTCCTCTTCCTCCTTAAACCGCCTACTCAGAGTGCTGTCCCCATGACCTTCTGTCATGCTGGGCTTATTGATTTACTCAAGACGATACTGTTCCCAAGATCCAGTTTTCCCCCCATCAGGTCATATGAGCCACTGTCATATTTAAGATTCTTGGTCTAGCGTCCTCAATTTCCTGATTTTCCTCCTCGTCCTTAACAGGATATTCTTGCCGTCAATGTTTGTTTCACAGCATAAATAAGTAATGCTAATTTAATTCGCTATTGTATTTTCTTGTAATAACTTCATGGCCCATATCATTCTTAGTTCTTCTCTGGAGAGCTTATCTCAAAGATTTTGAAATTAATTTTTTAAAATTAGATGTTAATTGATTCAAGAGTGCATAATGTCAACTATCATAAAAGTCTGACATCCCCTCTTGTCCAGTTCATATGTCAATTGGAGTCTCTGGTATCAAAAACTGCTTGACAGCATGTCTTATAAAGATGTTCAGCTTTTCCGACTGATGAGTCAATCTGCATGCCATAACCTCTTCTATGTTCCTCCCAGGACTCAAACTCCATTTAATATATTCATGGTCAATCCTTTCATGGAATTACTGGAAATGGTAACCAACCCCAAAAAACCAGGTTAGCAATTTCTTAAACAACATGCGACCAATTTTCCCTCTGCTATCAATTTTCAAGTTAGACTTTAAAACTCTCCTGGATTCAGTTCCATTTGTGGATACTCCTACAATCATCATTGGACCTCCAGAAGAAATTTCCGCCGCTGTTGATTTATTGTTTCTCATCAGATTGAACTTGCTTCTGGAGTTCCTTTCCCAACTTGACCAGTATTACAAACCAGCTTCTTCTGTCAACTGAACTTATCATCAGAAACCGTGAACATTAAATGTCCCCTATGTAGAACTGAGACAGAGGTAACCAAGGCTTAATCATAACTCTGAACCCCTCTGATCTCAAAAACATTCTAGATTGAGACGTTGCAGCCTATGCTCTTAGCTTTGCTGGCCAAGTTCTTCAAAGTTGGGCCACAAAGCTTCCCACCTCTCCCAGCTTCCATTGATCATTCTTCTTTCACTTCTAAGAAGCTCGTAGTCATTGCCTTAAGTATGCCATCCACTCCCTGAATGACTCTTTATTTCTGGCATGTCCCATTGGTACCTTCCCATAATCGCTTTAATTGGAGGCATGATTTGGCAACCCCCACCTAATATCCCTTAATCAAAGCTGGCTCATTGTAGGTCCTGGAAAACGTCCTCTGGGCATCAATTGGGCCATTCTCCCATTCCCAAGTAAGAAGGTACTGAAGAGGATGGACATACCCCTCGTTACTCAGGGTGATCTTGCTCATGTGGCAGATGAGCGCTGGGTAACAGCCCTTCCGCTTCAGATCCCACTTCTGGTACCCACACTCTCCTCAGGAGAATTGCTATGAGAAACCAGTGAAATCTGCACCAAGATCACCAAAATGAAAAAAATTGCAACTAATTTGATTGGCAATCAGCCTGATGCTTGGATTTAAAACGAACAAAAAGGTATGAAGACCAATTTATTGTCTGGAATGCCTGATGGTTGCAATTCAGTTAACATGATGATTGAAAAATCTTTCCCCTCCCAAACCCATCAGGCATCACCCCCGATGTGAAAGTAATAGCATTGGACACCATCAATGAGGTTTCAAAGCTTCCTGCTGACAAATTGGTTGTTGCGCCTGATGCAATGCCATTGACCAAATGAATGGCTCAGCGACTGAGCATGGGCAGGTTGGGTGTCCTGAACCTGTTCCCAACCAAATGGGCCCACCCCTATGTGGGGTGGCCTTGGGGGATTCCCACCACTTGTCAGGCCAAATGCCATCATGCCAACCGATTGAAATGTAGCTGAGCTTTGGTTCAGACGTTTGAGGTCAAACTGACAGTGACTTGGCCCACCGCCAAATTTTTTGATGTCAGTTCCTAGGGAACTAACCCGCCCATTCCTGAATATTGTGCCGTTTAGGTCAAACTTGTGGGACCCAATATTGCTTGGTTCCCCTCTAAATCGCTGACTATTTAATCAGTCACATCGCACTGAGAAAATTGTTGGTTGATTTTTCTATGGATTTTTTATTAAAAATACCCTCCACAAAAATTTAAATTTTTTTATGTTGAAAATTAATCCGCCTTATCCGCTGACATTCTTGTACCCCTCAGGGTTAACGGTCATGTGCATCTGGTACTTTTTCTTGTGCCTATATAGAATTATGGCTCACTGGCAGATATTGGTGGAACTCCTTTCCAGTTTCATATTTATCATATTAGCAGCAGTGCTTTGGGCATTCTGGTTTGCCGTTCAGGTGCTCTGGCACTCTAGCTGGCAGGCCAGTCTAATTCTCACTTGCTGTTCGCCTGACACTCATATGATCAATGTTTTTGATGAAGCTCATCAGCAAGCGCTCAAGACCAATCTTCCAGATCTGGTGTCATATCAGGATTACTCAAAGCTATTTTTTGACTGCCTCTTTGTGTTCTGTTGCTTCCCTCCCCAATCTGGGGTATTGCGTTTGGCAAGTACTGACATTTCCACCTCTCTTCACCAAGTCACATTCTTGCAGGGATTAGCCTCAGCTCAACAAACTTGGCTTTGAGTAGGTCTAGCCTTGCTAGCATCTGATCTCACATAGATTTTGATGGCTCTTACTCCTACTGAAATACATCCTCCCTCCCTAAGAGGCGACATAGGTGAAATCATCCTCAAGTTGAGAGTAACCAATAATAAAATTATAAAAATATATCTTTTTTCTGTGCGTTTTTAATATTTTTTCTTGTTTATATAGGACTTGCCTTCACTAAGTTCAGAAGTCTATCTTTTTTATTTATTCCCCCAAACTGGTTCCAAGGTATACTTTAATTTACCAGTTTTTTAGGGTTCAGAGGTCTTATTTTTTGACTTAATCATTTAGTTTGGTTCAGCGGTTTTTTTGGACTTAACCAAATCATCAGACATAACCATCATAATGGTTCAGCAGTTCTTTGGGAAAACTTTTTTCATTATTTTTTTATTGATCTAATGCTTTAAAAATTAGCATGGACTCAATTTACTATCTTTCATCCAAGAGGTTCTTGATGGAATAGGCGTCCATCTCCATCTTGGCAATAATATTTAATGGACCCAATCACAACGCATCTAGCTTCTTTCTTTTGAAACCATGTGTATTGCAATAGGCAACTCTTTCACTTATTTGATATTCTGTTAAGGCTGGTCAATTCTTAACATCTTTTATTTTTGCTCTGATTTTTTTCTTTAAGGTCATATCAAATGCTTGCAATTGCATTTTGATCAGGATATACAACAATCAGGTCAGGTACTGCTCAGCACTCATCCCCAATGTTGGTTTCACCACCAATTAGATAGTTAGTGGAAACGTAGCCTTCCTTCCATATAGCAACTCAAACGGCATTTTTCCTATTACTGTATGATGACTGATGTTGTTTATAAATGTTGTCAAACTAAGGTAAGTTTCCCATGCAGAATCTCTTCCTGTGACCAGCTTCCTCAGCGGCGCGGCCAGCGTTCATTGACCCATTCTACCATTCCATTCATCTCCAGACAGTAAGCTACAGACACTACTCCTCTGATCCCCATTATTTCATTCAATTGCAGGGTCACATGAGATGTGAGTTCATTTCAAATGCTCAACAAGACCTGCAGGAATCCATGTTGATGTACTACTTAAACTAGGATAGACCATGAAGTGCTTGTAGCATCTACTTTCGCCAGGGCCTTTGTTTCAACCCATCTTTTCGGATTATCAATTGCAACTATGATGTATTTGACTCCCCTGGTACTCATGGTTTATGGTCCCATCACATCAATGGACACTGTATGCCGGGTAAATCCAGGGTGAACCAGTTGTTATCCAATTGTGTTCTTATGGGCTTTTAAAACTGTCACTCCGCTGAAAAAGCCAGATAATCTGCTACATCATAGTTGATGGACTCCTAGTAATGATACTGGCAAATGAGAATGCTCATCTTCCTAAGGCCTCTATGCCTAACAACCTTATGAGCGACTTGGATGATAGTCAATTGTTCATAAAGCTTTAGAAAATGTAATAATTTCCCATCAATCGTCTTAAAAACTTGTCTATACATGGTATCAGTATTTTCCATCACTTTTCGAAGCACACCTTGGGTTCCTCAAGGATCATTCCAGATTTCTTCTTTGACCATTCTCTTTAAAAAGCTCATCCGCTTTCTGGTATACCACTGGATCATTGGTAAGCTTGATAAGCCATCCACATTCTGCTGAGAAGCTCCAGCTCAACGGACTATCTCAAAGTCGTAATATCAAATCTTTAATGCCCATTGTTCCAGTCATCCTTCTGTTTCTCTTAAATTGTGTAGCCTATGCAACGAGGAGTGATCCGTAACAACTTTGAAGTGCGTTCCAAGATTATACACCTGAAACTTTTTACAGGCGTAAATGACCACAAGGCAGGCATGCTCAGTCATGGTGTATTTCCTATCAGCTGCTGAGAGTGTCCAGCTCAACTATGCTACTGGATGTTTGTCCCCAAGTTCATCTATTTGGCTCAGGACAGCACCAATCACAGTCATCAAAGCATCAGTCTGTATTATAAATTCTCAATCAAATTTTGGATATTTTATTATTTAAGAATCTTATTGGGATCAACCCAATTGACAATTTGGATGCATCAGATAACAGGAATCAATCCCAAACTGATAAAAAATACTAAACTTCAGTTGGGGTTCAAACCTAAGCAATGAGATGAGCTCAATCATACTGACTGGGATAATTAAGCTTTTTTGAATCCACGATTGGTTTACATTATTAGATCTAGCTTGGGCGGCTTAGATTTTCCTACAAAAGATTTCCCCGCTTTCCCATTTATATTTGGTATTATGCAAATAAACGTTATGTTTTACTCCCTTTTACAATTTTAAGTAAAATTTTATTTTATTGAAATTTACCTCACCAGAATTCATATCTGGATCAACAAGTCTTTTCAACCAAGAGAATCAATTAAGTAAGTTTCCAGCACCCTTGATTTGGTCAACTGGCCTTAAAAAAACAAAGGATCTGAGGTAACTACCCAAGATCCTGAAAAATTTAATAAATACTGGTGTAATCTATTAAAAGAGCTCTGGGCCTCTTCACTACAAACAAATCCTCTTTTTGGATCCTTCAGCAAATGGAAGAGGGGCCTGGCATTATTAGAATTTTTGATTTAATCTTAAATAGTATCCAACCATTACAAGGAACACTTGGTTATCTTGTACACTCTTTGGTACAGCCAATTGCTCTATGGCTTCAATTTTCTGGTTTTGCGGCTGCAGTCCACTAGAGTTGATTACAAATCCCAGATTTTCTAACTCTTCCTTGAAAAAATGGCACTTCCTCAGCTTGATCTTCAGGTTAGCCGTGGATAGTCACTTGAAAACTTCCTCCAAGTGGTGTAAATGACTATTGAATGTCCTAAAGAACACATTTGTATCGTCCTAGTACATTAGGACACATGACAACTTCAGGGCATTTAATATGTCCTCCATGGCCCTCTGGAACGTCGCAGGTGCATCGCATATACCTTGGGGCATCCTTGTTAGTTGATAAAGCCCCTGAGCGGTGATAATTGCGCATTTCTCTTGGTCTTCCATTAGAAATCGATTTTCCAATATCCAGATATAAGATCCATTGCAAAAAAATACTTCGCTTCTCCCAATCAATCTAACACATCTTCAATTTGTGGTATGGATATAAATCCTTCTTCAAAATCTTATTCAGCTTCTGATAACCAATCACCACTCAATTAGAGCCATTTTTCTGCTTCACAATAAGGATAGGGCTCACCTAGGGACTCAATGATAGAACTAGAAGCCCATGTTTCACTAGTACTGATTCTTCCCCCACTACCACTCCAGCTGCCTTTGACTATTGAATCGGTCTCATCCTTATCAGCAAATTTTCCCCAGTGTCAACTTTGTGGATAACATTCCTCATGCATCCCAAATGGTGGTCATCCTGGACAAATACTTCCCAATACTTGTCAAATAGCTCAAGCACCTCCTCCTGCTGTCTGTCCATCAGATCAGTGAGTTGCTCTTGATTGACCAATAGATTATAACTTTCAGTTACCCCTGCCAGTAATCCCATTTCATCGAGGGTCCCAAAATCGTGGAATTTCCTCAATTCAGCTGCCAGGATTAGATAAACAAATGTGATAATCTGATTCTTCTCGATCTTTATTAATTTTACACTCAAATTTACCAGAAGAGCTTGAATTTCTTCATGGCCAAGCATAACTATTCTAGGAGCCACCCAAGGCTTTACTCTGGACTTCTTCCAGGGGCTTCTGACTTTCCTATACAGCAGCTCAGGTATCTCCATTGTCAACCCCATGTCAACTATGATCTGTGATCCTGGTGGTATGGTCCTTAGATTCTTTATCCTCAACGGAATTCCCCAATTTTACAGGTTTCTTTCAGCAATTCTCGTTGCTTCCAGTCAACTAATTTGTATTGAATCAGGACAATGCCATCATTGTAGATCAGATTTATGAAGTTACTTCTCCTCGTCAGTGGAGCTTCCCCATCTTTCTGATAAAACAATGGTACCGTCTGACCCAATATGGTCAACATATTATCCTCAAAGTTACAAATAACTCCATATTTTCTGTAGAAACTCCATTCTTATCAGAATATCATATCTTTTCTTAGCTAAAATTATTTCTGGGGCAGATACCACTAATGCTTAAATTGAAGTGGTAGAGCGCTATACACTTTACAGGAGATGGTGGTATTTGGCCCACTGACCCCATATTATTTCTTGTTCTCTAAATTGGTTGAGATCCTCATATTCTTCACAAGCTTGGTCGAGACAATGTTGATGGGCTCTTAACTGTCAACTATCTCCCACACATGTACTTGATTAACCAGTATATCTATCTATGTACACTTGGAGGTTCGTGAAATCATATCTACTGAGTGTATAGCGGCGTTATTCGCCCAATAAAAGGCTTAACTTATCAGCGCTTATAGATTAGAAAACAATTCCTTGATTGCACTGATGGGGGATTGACAGGTTTGCCTCATCTAATTTGACTTTGGTCAATTCATATAGATTCTCTGAGGCTCAAATCTTGTCCACCAGTTTGTTGAGCATACAGCCAAGCAACTTCCTTGATTATTTTGGGGTTGATCCCTTTTGCTCCAGATCTGGTTACTACGTTGACATCCAAATTGACCACTTGATACAAAGTTCCTGCACATCATCATCAACAAACAGATCACTAATGTCAATTTCTTCATGTAATATATCAGGGGAAACAGGTTTTTTCATAGCTCTAGACTGTTCCTCGTCTAGGTCGTGGGCCCTTTTCCCAACTCCTGTGCGGATTTAAACTCTTTTGCTTGGACCACATTGATCTGTTCAAAGACTTCTTGCAGTGAACAGCGAAGTGTCCTCTTCCTCCACACTGGTAACAGCATTTTTTGTCAATCCGCTTGAAATCTTTGGTCTTATTTCTCAGCATGGTTTGAGTATTGGACTTCTTAGCGCCCTCAGTTCCCTTCATAGGATTCAAATTTTGTACTGGATTCAGTTTAAAACTTCTATTTGGAGTATCAAAGGTAGCTCTTAATATTTTCAAATGATCTACCATCTGCGAGGTGGCAATCTCTGTTGTGAACATGAAAGACATCTTTTGATGTAAATTGCAATAGGGTCAAATGGCTGCTTGCAGCGCAATCCATAAATCAAAATCATCCAGTACCATCGCTCTGACCAAAGTCTGCAATTCTTGTTAGAAACAATTTGCAAAACTCGCTTAGGATTCATCCTTCTGAAATTACACTCCCATGAATTCTTGCTTACGCTTTGACATGTGCGTGGGACTTCTGATTCTTTCATAATGGCCGCCTTGGCCTCAGAATACGACCAGCTGTCCCTCTCTAGATGGGGCAACATTAGGTTCTGGAAATTGGTATCCAAACAGCTCATCACCATCAAATCTTTTGCAAATTACTGTAACTGAACATTGTCATGTTAAATATTCAGAAAATATGTAGGGCATTATCCATAAGAAATTAGGTAGTTTCAGCATAGCTTTATATTTCTTTGAAGTCTCTCTAGCCACCACTCTTGGTTCATCTACTTGAATAACTTAAGGAGTAACTTTGGGAGTCATCTCCAAAACGGCTATAGTTGCAGTAAACATATTTTGTGGAATAGTCATCTTTCCAACTGGAGTTTCTGGGGTCCTCTCTTTGGCGTTGGTTGCCGCATAGGGCTCAAATTCACATTTGTGAGTTCAATATCCTTGATTTTCTTAATCAGACGCTCTATTTCTGCGCTGAATGCCCATAACCAATTTCAATCTGCTTCACAATCCGTTTTTAAGAATAATATTTCTTAAGCTAGATCTACTTCCTTTTTTTAATGATTTTAGTTTTCCTATTAACTCATTGCTGAAATTAGAGATATTTTGATGTTTCCTTGATCTTGTTAACTCTCTTCTCCAAGGCAAAAAATTCTCAATGATCCGCAGTGTTCAAGGCATTCTTGTTAACAGTTGTTAACTCCATCCAGAGTTTTCTTAACTCATCCTTGTATGAATCTTGTAATAGTATTCTACTCAACTACAACCCCTGTATTGAGCACCAATTATTAAAAATATAGGAGCTTCACTGATCGTTCACAAATATTAACCCCTAGTTGATAACTTCACAGACTTGGTTTGTGCAATCTTCGCGTTGTCTGATGATATATATACAATTGATAATAGTAAAAAGACTATTATCCATAATTGAATAGATCACTAGATTCTGGTCAAACGCTTGTCCGGTATTCTTCCTCAAAATACTCCAGACGTCCTCATCAGGGATTATGACCCTTATCCGCCTAACTTTATCCATGCTCAGATCTCACTTTACAGCCTTTCCCCTGGTGACACAAAATTGGAGTGGTTTCCATCTCATCTCAGCTTCTCTTGTCATGATCCTCGATTCTTACTCTTTATCCTATTAAAGAGTCTTCAATTAAAGCATGCAACAATAATTTCCTTGAAGATGAATAAAACTAATAATGAATTCTGCTAATTACCGCTTTTTACTAAGTGAATGCTCAGGGGAATTTATAGAGAGAATTTGGCGCTCAACCATCAGTTGGCACTTCAGCGATGAAATGGCAGCTGTTGCTATTGAATTATCTTTCTTCATTAAATAAGTGATGGTCTTCCCCATTCTGGTTAGGATTCCATCATCAGACAACCTTGAGACCTAAAATGAGAAGGGTTAGAAAAAAGTCCCTAACGTTTTATACTCAATACCAGAGAGCCAAACATAAATTGGCAAGCGACCTTTTTAGGTAGTGGGACTTGTTAACCTTTAAGGCAGGTCACAAATCAACTGATCAATTTGCTAGTTGCAGGCGGCATCACTTGCCTCACAACTTGCTCCTTAAATCCTAATCGGTCAGTGATGAAACCTGACCAATATAATCAATACACCTGAAAGTGAACTATTGATCAACTATCAGATGCCCCCATTTTGTCAGCAATTCTTCCCAATAAATCTTAAGCATTCACCCAGAGTGATCCCTGACGGATCTGATCATGGCACTTTACCTAAAATCCCTGAGCATTGTTAACCTATAATCAGAATTTAGCTAATATCCAATTCAATTTCTATAAGAATTATCCCCTAGCGTCCCATGGTAATCTAGATGGCTGATAATGTGGGCAAAAATACCACAGCTCACAAAAAATTTAATCCTCTTCAGAGACATAGAGTGTCATTATGTGGGATTGGGATAATCCGCTGGCGTTTTGATGCACCATTCTGGCGTGGTGGATAATTTGAAAATCGTGACTCTGAAGTTTAAGTGCTAGTGGGCCAAGCATCCCTTGGGATCTTTCATCTGTTGTAGCCAACTTAGGGAGAAATGGTCCATCACTACGGTTAAATGGTTCTCATACTGGAAGGGACAAAAATGTTTGATGACTAGCAGGACAGCCAGACACTCATGTTCAATTACGCTTTAGATTCTTTTACTGCCAAGTTAAAGTCCTACTAAAAAAGCTATATAGTGATCAAATTGATTTGCATCAAGCTGAGCCAGAAGGTCTCCACTAGAATAATGTTAGCACCAGTTAAAAGGATAAATGCTTTATCAAATTTGGGTTTAAAGATATAGGAGCAGTTGCAAAAGCCTTCCTCAAAACATCATAGGTCTGCTGTTGGGATTCATTCCCATTGGAAAAGAACTTCTTTATAAAACATATAGGTTGTAAGTTCAGCAAGTTCAGAAAAGTAGGGAATAAATTATTGGTAATAAACAGCCATCTAAAGAAGACCTGTATATTGCATAAAATGCTCATTTAGTTATCTCAATAGCAACCACTTCGTTAGGTAATGGTAAGATTTTCTCTCAGGTATCCTTATGCCTGAGGAAAACCATTTCAGTTTTAGAAAAAATGGCATTTTGAGGGCTTCAACTTCAGTGAAGCAGAAAGAAGTCGTTCAAACACTTCCTTCAGATGGGCTATATGTTTATAAAAATTGCTGGAGAATACAGTCACATCATCTAAATATACAATATAAATGCATCTTTAAATCTCCCAGTAAGTAGTCCATAGCCCTTTAAACCTGGCGGACATTGCATATATAACGGGTGGCTCACGCCAATATGCCACGAAGGAATTGGATAATAAGAGCCATGTTGTTGACCATACTAGGGACAGGCCCGCAGAAGCCCATCCTGAACCCTCCCACTATGCCTCATCATTGCCAAGTATTCCCGCACCACTGTTCCCATGATGCTGCACATCAACAGCAGGGTCTAGCTCCATGAGAGGGATGAGAATGACGCCAAAGCACGCCAAGCACACTAGTTGATCTCACCTCTTTAAAACAATAATACAATTTTAATAAAATAAGATTTATAATTTAATCAATTTTATCCGAATTTCCTGATTTTTCTTAGGAGACAAAACTGGCCATACAGCCCCAAACATCTCCTATTAAATAGCACTCTGCTAGTCCTGTAATAAGCTCCCTCCTACGCTAGGCTCTCTCAAACATCATCCAACACATCGCTACTGAAGACTTAACATCCCACTGGATCATCATCCACGCCATTTGTAACCCTAACATAATATTTTGTTGGAAGCATCTCAGTCTCAGAACGTCAAAACTCTCACCCTCAATTGCACAACTCCCCATCTGACTCACCACCAACTCCAACTTCCTTAAATCATCCTCTGACACTTCTCCCCTATTCTAGGCCCTTTTTATTGAAGCAATGTGTAAATTGAGTGCCGCCTTATATGAGGCAATGTGCGGATCAAGTGCAGCCTGATTCATTACAGCATAGCTCATGAGGCATGCCAATGGCTTAATATCCCTTCACTTGCTATGAGGGCGCACTTCTCCTTATCATCTGGCACAAGCTCAAAATTCCAATACCCATTGTCGAGATCCATTGCTAAGAAAAACTGAGATCCAGTTAAGAGTTGTAAAAAATCATAAATTCAGGATAGCGGGTAACTGTCCCTTTGTTTGACTTCAATTATCTGGCAGATCCATTACCACACAATGCCCTCCATTTTTCACATGCTGCAACAACTAGGCCCAGGAACTTTGTGACGGTTTTAGCAATTCGGCATCCAGGGTGAATTACTTTTTTTATAACCTGGGCTATTTTTTGACCTTAATTTCTAGTAGAGTCAAGCACAGATAGGAGGGGCGTCTCCTGTAAGCACCCTATGCTGCACTCTCTTAATCATTCCAAGATCGTCTAAGCCTTTATAAAAAAAGCAGCTTTTTCTTTAATTAAAGCATTTGCTTGTTGTTGCTCATATAGAGTGTTTCACCTATCTTCACTTTGACATGACTATTGTAACATTTTTGTCAATTTTTAAGGCATGCAAAGTTCCACATCCATGGATGGACTTAACTTGGTCAAAAGTAGAGGTCTAACATATCAACAAGACTTTTTTAAGTTATTAAATTGGTTGATCAGTATAGTTAGCCATCAAAATAGTTAAAGGGACCCAGTAAGGTGGATCCAGCACCCTGGGGCAGGTAAGAGGTTCTCAAATGGCCAGATAGTAATTCAACGAATCTTCATTAAATGGTCTGGCGGAATGGTAATTTGGAGCCTCATGTCCACTAGAATCTGGGATTTTGGAGCTATGGTTACGCTATTAATTGTATATACAGGCATCTCTCCCTGGGCCTCTGCACTGGAACTTAACAATTTGGCCTTCAGCCAAAATACTCAGTACTCTAGCCATTCTATGTGGTTTGGGCCTTCCAGTAAACAACTCCTAGGCTTTCTCTTTCCTTTTTCCTTAGGGATATCTTTTACAACCAGGGGGACACGATACCCTTAATTAAAAATTTTAAGTCCTTATGACTTATTTGGTTATTAAATTTGCCAGAAGTAGTGCCTATGATTAAACCATCAAATCGTTGTGTAGAACAATTGCCAGGGCCACCACTACCAGATATTCAAACCAAAGAGGTAGGGATGAGTAGACTCCCATAGAGAAAGTCAGATGAGGTTCCATGGTCCCATAATCTAAGGTGTGGTTTTAATCTGGAGCAACCTCTATCCATTTCACTAGTCAAGAGGAAATGACATTAACTACAGATCCAGTATTGGCTATGGGTAAGATTTTCACTTTATTAATGACTATTTCTACGTGAGTGATTTAAGTACCATAATGAGGGATTAAGTAAATTGAATTTCCAGGAGATAGAGGTCCAGAAAGGGCAGAGTAAGAAGAAGTTAAAACTTTATTTAAAATAAGTGAGTCTGGGACATATATTCATAAGGTTTGGATAGAACATAACATCTAGCGTGCAGAGTGGCGATAGATTGAGAATGAGACGGGGCGTCATAAGAAGAAGGTGACTCAAGCCCTAACCTGAATCGGTTTTTCCACCTCATCAGCCTTTTTTCTAACAGGAGTATTCTTGATGGCCAAATCTTTTACAATAAGAGCAAGTGTCACAACAGGGTTATATCTCTGGAATCGTCCAACTGCATGGTTGTGAGGCCACTCCCCTTAATGGATGGTTGAAGCACTTTTGTCCCAGGCAACTCCATTATAGATTCCTTAATATCAAGAATTGCTTGTACATCTTTTTGGCATTCTATAAATGGTGCACAAGATTAGTACTGTGCTGATACGCTGAGAGGATGGCTGCAATGGCGTCATCTAATTTAACTCACTAACATTATACAAGGTCCGGGCTTCATGATAAACTGATCAAAAAATATGATGTTGGTTTCCCCGCATCTTATGTAATTTCGCATGAAAGCAAGTCTTTAGTTAGAATGGGAGATGTTACTTACAAATCCTTTATATGTAAATTATTTATAGCCTCCAAAGTGGCACACATTTTAAAGTATGGCATCATGATTTCTTGAGAAATGCCATCAACCTATTTTTGAATGTGTTGACATATCTTATGGTTCAAAGCTTGTTCTATTGAACCTTCATGCACAAAGATGTAGGACTGAGTCGTTTCAGTCCCAGGCATCTATTTCTCTTTAAATCTGGATTTAAGATATTAGAAAGGTTCAGAGAGAACATGGATAGCTGGAGAAGGTGGTAGCTCAGATCCAGTGGGTTTCATGGTACCTATGTCAGTATTAGGAATAGCCTTGTCAAATTGGCGGCGGAATTCATCCATATTATCCTAGAGAGCAGTGTAACAGTCACTGACATGCATAAGTGTAGCCTTTGTATCTAGATTGATGGAGCTTTTTGACCTTGGGTGGTTGAAGGGCTAATTGAGTGGAGGTAGAACCTTGTTTATCTTCAATTGTCTGAAGCTTGGCATTCATCCAATTATGTTGACGGTTCACTTGAGCCAGAGAGTCAACCAGGTTTGAATAGGCTTCAGTAATTTTCGCATACTTGATGTACAAGGAGATGAAGTTTAGATCCATTTCAAGATGATCCCTTCAAAATTCATCTGCTCCTCAGCCATCACTAGTAGTTGTCAATCAAGAGCCTTAGCCTGAGCTTCATAGTTTTCACCAAAGGAAGGTTCAACAGGTGGAGAGGAACCAGGGGGATGACGGGATCTTCAGCTCAGGGGGTCCTTGTTCTCCTTCCTTCCCACTAGGTCCAGTTTATCCAGGAGGTCCTTTTTTATAACATGCTGTATTTGTGCAAATAGCGGTTCATACTAAAAACTGCTTGAATCCAGGATTTAAGGCAGCAATTAATGATTCACTGGTTTGTCAATTCACAGATATTCGGTCAATAAAATAGACAAAGCTTGTTCCACTTATTGGTCCAAGTTGGTAGCTGTATGGATCATCTGCTGTAAAAGTTCACCTTGCAAGTATTGGATAACTCCAGTGTCAATCTGGGCTAAGTGATATTAGATTTCGTTGATCTCCCAGCGATTGTCCAGAATTGTCTCATTATTTTCTGGACCAAAAATAGAAGTGGCTTAATACATTTCAAGAAGCTGGGCATGATTTTGTTGAGATATTCCGAGCTGCCATTGGATCTCTAAATGGTATAGCCCAAGTAACTGCTTAGATGATTAAAGCGAAATGAATGATAACTGAAGGTAGGTTTTTTTTGGGCTACTCCTTCTTAATTGCCAGGAAGATTGGGCGAGGAATATAAATGTCATGCTAATAGACAGTTCTTGAAGAGCGGCTAAAGCTGTATCTCCCACTAGGAGTGATGTTTTTAGTCAGTAACGCTGAGACAGTGACAGCGAATTCAACAGACTGGATTTCATAAAGTGAATCCAGGGCTGAGTTAGTTAGGGTCATATTTACATTGACTTTAAGCTTTCAAGTGAGAGGTAAAGGCATAGCTTGATGTTAGGATTTTTGCCCATATTCCCAGCCTGCTAGATTACCCGGTATTGCTAGGGGAAAAATTCCCTAAGGCGAAGTGAATTGGAAATCAGTTGACACAAATTTTGGAGGAACTACGTTCAGGGGATTTTAGGATATTTATCTGGTCATATCCATTGGGGATCGATCTGGATAAATACCTAATATCTCATCGGGCAGAGTGGCTGACGAAATAAGGGCATCTGATAGTAATTAACTATCAGGTGTACCAATTGGGATTGGTCAGGTTTCATCACCGACTGATTGGGAATGTTTAATGAGTTGTGAGGTGAGTGATGCCACCTGCAACTAGTGAATCGATTGGTTGCTAGCCAATTATGGATGATTCACTTGGATTAAGAGGAAAATGTTAAGATACGTTTCTGACTCTTTTGTTTGAGGTCTCAAGGATGTCTAACATCAGAAGCCTAGTCAGGATGGGGAAGACCATTGCTGCCGAGATGAGGAAGGGTGATTCAACAGCAACGGCTGCTCTTTCATCAAAAGAGGTGTCAACCAAGTGTTAGACAGCTGAATCCCCTATAAATTCACTAGAATTCACTATAATAAAAAACACTCAAACACTAAAAAACTCAAAAATAGTAGTACAGTAAAAAAGTAGTATAGTAGTAAAATACTTAAGTTTTACATTGGAGAATACTCAATGATTGACACAAGTCTACAGTTGGGAAGAAAATAATAAACAACCTTATTAGTTTGACTGTAGATTCAATAATAGTTAGACTATCAGCATCTAGCGTGAAGATTCCATCTCAAGGATATTATTTCAGAAGGCAATAATTGGTAGACTCTCAGAGAAGAGTAGAGATCTGTGTGGGGATCTAGAGATGAAGGGAACCACGGCTAAGGGATTGCTGCCAACTGTGTGTTGGGCTGAAGGGACTGTCATCAGAGGATCTTAATGAAGATCGAGTGGACAGGATTTAGGGAACAAATCCCTAAGAGTGCGATATTCAGTATTAATATAAATACCAGCCAAAGCGTTAGTCCTAAAGATAATTCTAACTCGACTATGGATAATAGTCATCATACTATTATCAGATTATATATATTCTTACAACGCGAGGTGCATGAGGAAACTAAACCTGTGCAATAATAAGTTTATAGGGGTTATTAGCCAAAAATAATCAGGAAATCTATAAATTTTTACAAGTTGGTGCTCACTACAGGGGTAGTTGAGTAGAAGAAGTAATCCAGAATATCGCACAAAGAGGAAATGCATAGGTTGTGGACTGAGATTTCCACAGTGAACCAGAACGCTTTAAACTCTGTGGACCACTGGGAGTTCGCAGCCTTGGAGGAATGAGCAACCAAGGTGGAAGAAGGAGTTGACAACGTAGCCAACTTTGGGAATGAGTTACGTGGCAAAGTAAACTCGTTAAAGAAGAAAGAAGGAGACCTCATCTGAGAGATCCTATTTCTGAAAATGGAATGTGAAGCGGATCACATTCATTTGAGAAAATTCAGTGCAGACATTGAGAAGTTATTAAAGGAAGTAGAGAAATTGAAAGCACACAGAATTGCAAGCGAGTCAGATGTGGCCAATGAAGTTGAAGAAGGAAGTCTTTGAATGATACTTGGGAAAACAAATACCCCAAGAAATATGCCACCCGCATTCAATGCTATTTTGGAGATGATGCCTGATGACACTCCGCAAGTTAACTGAATAGCTGAACTGAGGGAGTCAGCCTGAACTGACTTGGAGGAATTTAGGGCAACCACTAAATTGCCTAAATTCCATTGAAATAATGCCCCAGCATTTTCTGACTATTTGACATGACCATGAATGGATATGGGGATTTTCAGAAGGCGTTGACAGTCATAACTGCTTAAACACAGATTGTCAGAATCTGGTGTTACCCCACCTGGAGGGGGACAGGCTGGTCTTATGCTGAGGCTAAGGCAGTAATAATGAAGGATCTTGGCAGTCCAACCTGCATGTCAAAACGCAAGCAAGACTTTATGGGAATTCAATTCTGTAAAGATGAGTCTCTTGCAATCTTCGCGGATCAGTTTTACCAGATATTTCAGATCCTGGCTGGAGCGAAGGTGTTAGACAACTTTGATTTAGGAATCGCTTTGCAAGTGGCCCTTCGCCCTATTGCAATTTGCATCAAATGATGTCTACTGTATCCGCGACTGAGATAACTACCTTGCAAATGGTAGACAATTTGAAGATTTTGGGAGCAATGTTCGATGCTCCTAATAGAAGCTTCAAGTCAAATCTGGTCTGAAGTTCAAATCCCACGAAGGGAGGTGAAGGAGCAAAGGAGACTTTTAAATTGAACTGTGCTGGGAAAAAGCCCAAGGAGCACAATTGGTTAAACAAAAAGGAAAAGGTCTGCTTTCAGTGTGGCGGGAAAGGGCATTTTTCCGCACACTGCAAAACGCCAAAAGATCAAGTTCATATGGTCCAGGCTAAGGAAATAGCAGCCACAAAGGATTTGGGAAAAGGTCCATCTGTCTAGACAAGGAACATTCTAGGACGACGGAGAAACCTGTTCCTCCCAATGTTATAAACGAAGAAATAGATATCAGCGATCTGTTCATGGATGATGAGCAGGATCTAATATATCAAGTGGTCAACATTGGAATAAACGCCGTGACCAGAGCCAGAGCAAAGAAGATTGACCCTGAGATAGTTCAGAAGGTTCCCCAGCCATACACCTGACAACTGGCGGAGAAGATTCAGACCGCCAAAATTCCTGATGAGTTAACCAATATTTGGTTAGAAGAGCCAACCTGTCGATTCCCTTGGCTGATTAAGGGATCATTTCCTGGATTATCGGCGCAGATAATTAGTACCCTAGATAAAGCTAATAACGCCGCAATTCACTCAGTAAATACCCTATTACAACACTCTGAGTGTACATATATAGATATTCAGGTGAATTGAGTGAGGGTACAGGCGATAGTCGACAGTGGAGCGCCCATCAACATTGTGTCAACCAAGCTGGTGAAGAAGATGAAGATCTCTCTGGACTTGGAACACAAGAAGGAATACGGAACAGCTGGGCTGAACACCACCGTTTCCTGTGGAGTGTTTAGTGTGCTGCCACTACGATTTGAGTCATTGGTGGTATCTGCGCCAGCAATAGTTTTGACGAATCAAAACTATGATATCCTGATTGGAACTGAGTTTCTGTGAAAAAATGGAGTTTAATGTAACTTTGAGGATAATACGTTGAACGTTCTGGGTCAGACGTTACCAATGGTATATCAAAAGAATGGTGAAGTTCCATTGAACTGGAGAAATAATTTCATCAACTTGATATACAATTATGGCATTGTACCGATTCAGTACCAATTAGTTGGTAAGAAGCAATGGGAGATGCCGGGGGCAAGATCCTATAGAACTGGGGAATTCCTTTGCGGATCAAGAAAGAAGAAACCATACTGGCAGATTGCAGATGATAGTCAACACAGGGTTGACTCTAGAGATACTGGAGTTGTTGTAGTAGAGAAGTTGGAAGCCCCTGAAAGAAGTCCAGAGTGGAGCCTTGGGTGGCTCCTGGGATAATTATGCTGGGCCATATAGAAATATGAGTTCTCTTGGCGAATTTAAGCAAAAAACTGATGAAGATTAATAAAAATCAAATCATTATGTTTGTTCATTTAATCCTGATGGCAGAATTGAGATGATCCCATAATATTGGATCTCTCAAGGAAATGGGGTTACCAGCCAGAGTGGCTGAAAGTATCAACTTATATGTTGATTGAGAGCAGCTTGTAGATCTGCCGGAAGGGCAGAAGGAGGAGGTGCTCAAATTATTTGAGAGATATTGGGAAATATTCGCGCAGGATGATCATGATTTGGGATGCGCGCAAGGCGTAATTCACAAAGTTGACACTGGAGAAAATTTACCAATAAGAATGAGACTGATCCAAAGATCAAAAGCTGCCAAAGTGGTAGTGGAAGATGAGATCAGCAAACTAGTGAAACATGGGCTTCTAGTTCCGTCGTCAAGTCCCTGGGCAAGCCCAAATTTTGATCATTATAAAAAAGATGGATCAAATTGGGTAGTGATTGACTATCGGAGGCTGAATAAACTTACAAAAAAGGATTTGTATCCCCTACTGAGGTTGACAATGCGCTAGACTGATTAGAATAAGCAAAGTATTTCTCCACGATGGACCTAATTTCAGGATACTGGCAGATTGACTTGCCAGCAGAGGACCAGGAAAAATGTGCGATTATCACCACACAGGGGTTATACCAGCTGACTAGGATGCCCCAGGGTCTCTGTAATGCGCCTGCGACGTTCCAGAGGGCCATGGACGCGGTATTAAGCGACCTGAAGTTGTCATGTGTCTTGGTATATCTGGATAATATAAACGTGTTCAGTAGGACGTTTACTGATCACCTTCAGCACTTGGAGGAAGTGTTTAAGAGAATGTCTATGGCTAATCTGAAGATCAAGCCACGGAAGTGCCACTTCTTCAAGAAAAAGCTTGAATACCTGGGATTTGTGATCAATGCAAATGGATTGCAGCCGCAACCCCAGAATATAACAGCTATTGAAAAGATTGCTGTGCCAAAGAGTGTCTGAGACATCCAAGTATTCCTTGGGATGGTCAGACACTATAGAAGATTTATTTAAGACTTTTCCCAAATATCTGAGCCCTTATTCCATTTATTGAATGATCCAAAAAAAGGATTTGTATGGAATGAAGAGGCTCAGGACCCTTTGATGAGTTACGCCAGTACTTGATAAATTCGCCAATTCTGAGATATACAAATTTTGATCAGGAGTTTATCATTCAAACCGATGCTTTCTTGATGTCAATCGGTGCTATACTGAGCCAAGTAATTGAACTTGGGTATGAACCTCCGGTGGCATATGTGAGCCAGACACTCTCTGTCGCAGAGAGAAATTACACCGTAACTGAGCGTGAATGCCTTGCAGTCATTTACGCCTGTAAACAGTTTCAGGTGTATGTCCATGGAACGCACTTTAAGGTGGTGATGGATCACTCTTCATTGCATTGGCTGCACAATCTGAGGGAACCTGAAGGATGACTGGCCTGATGGGCACTCAAACTTCAGGCTTATAATTATGAGATAGTCCACTGAGTGGGGGCTTTACATCAGAACGTGGATGGTTTATCACGGTTAACAATGGTCCAGTTGGTATATCCGCAGGTGGATGAGCTATTCCAGAGAATGGTTGAAGGAATAATTGAGGATGAGCCTCAAGAAATCCAAGGTGCGCTTCAAAAAGTGATGGAAAACACTGAGACCATGGATGGACAAGTAAACAAGATGATAAATGGGAACCAGCTATTATTCCCAAAACCGTCAAAAAGAGCAGCAATAATCCAAGCAGCTCATAAGGTTGACAGGCATGGAGGCCTGAGAAAAACAACCAACCATATTTGCCAGTATTAGTACTGGGAATCAATCAACTATGATGTAGCAGACCATCTGGCTTGTTGTGTGGAATGCCAATTGCATAAACCACACAAGAATACAAATGGATACTAACTAGTCCGACCTGGTTTTGCATGGCACATAGTGTCTATTGATATGATGGAACCGTTGGCAATGAGCACAGGAGGAGTCAAGTACATTATAGTTGCCATTGACCATCTGACGAGATGGGTCGAAACAAAGGCCCTAACCAGAGTAGATGCTACCAGTACTGCGAGATTCATCCTGAATCAAGTAGTATATTGGCATGGGTGTCCACAAGTTATACTGAGCGATAATGGGACCAACTTCACGTCCCATGTGATCCCAAGGCTAAACGAAATAATGGGACCTGGGGAGTTGTGTCAGTACCATATTGGTCAGAGATGAACGGACTGGTAGAACGGGTCAATGTGATGCTGGTCATGACGCTGAGGAAGCTATTCGCAGGGAGAACTTCCATGTGGGGAACATACCTGAGCTTGATGATGTTCGCCTACAACAGTAGTCATCATACGGCGATGGGAAAGATGCCATTTAAATTACTTTATGGGAGGAAGGCCGCATTACCACTGATATTATATTTGGTAGTAGAACCTACGTTGGGGATGAGTACTGAACAATACCTGAACCAACTGATGAGTACTGATCGATATGCAATCACAAGCATTTGATACTACCTTAAAGAAAAGGATATGAGCGAAATTGACGGATGATAGAAACCAACCGCCATTAGAAGAATATCAAAGAGGAGAAAGAGCTGCCTATTGCAATATACATGGCTTCAGATGAAGAAACAAGTTGGATGTGCTATGGTCAGGTCCATTCAAAGTAATCACTAAGATGGCGACTGATGCTTATTCCATCAAGAATCTCTTAGATGGAAGAGTAGTAATTCGAGTCCACACTAAATATTTAAAATGATGGATCGAAAAAAATAATAAAAAAAGAGTTTCAAAGGACCAATGAACCATTAAGTTGGTCATCTCTTGATGATTAGGCCAAGTTCAAAAAAGGACCTCTGAACCATAGAAAACTGGTAGGTTTAAATGCCCAGGATTCATTTTGGGGGAAAAGATGGACCTCTGAACCAAAACAAGGTCAAGTCCCATAGGAAAAAATTTTTGATAAAAGATATTGGAAAAAAATACATATGAGATATATATATGTAAAAAGTGCAGATAAGAAAAAAGAAGCTGATATATTTTTATATTTTTTTGTTTTTTATTAATTGTCCTCAGTGTGGGGATGATTCTGCCTATGTCGCCTCTTGGGGGAGAGAGGATGGATTGCAGTAGGGAGGAATAGTCCATCAAAATTGATATGCAAGTGGACACTTGTAAGGGCAAGACATACACAATACCACATTCGTCGAGTGGATGCCAAGCCCTGAGAAAACATGACTAGAGGAAGAGAAATAGATATGTCAGAAGATGCCAATTGTGAAACCCCATAGCAGGGTGGAAAACAGCAATAAAGGAAGAGGCAATTGGCAAATAACCCCGAGTAATCCTGATAAGGCACCAGCGCTGGAAGATTTGTCTTGAGTGCCTGCTGACGGGCCTCATCAAGAACACTGAACATGTGAGCCAGCAGCAAAGAAGGAATACTCGAGGGAGGTTGTCAAATCATACCCCCAATTAGCACCATCAATGGGAGATAGTGATGGGAAAGCTCCAGAGAAGAGATAGTCATGTAACAGATGGATTGTATCCTGTAAATGATGACTATGGGCTTCGTGTAAGTTGAAGCTGAATGACTGATGAAAGTCAGGCGAGGCTGGGAGCTTCATCGACCAACTTCAAAGAACTTGGCCAGCAAAGTGGAGAGCATAAGTGGCAGTATCCCAATCCAGAAGGTTGTCCAGATCTGAGGGATTCAGCGCTAATGACAATGCCTCAGTGACTTGCACGCGAAGTTCAGCATAGGGGAGCTCAGTATGAATGCTGTTCCCAATTGTGAGCTCAGAAACCAGTACAGCGGGTTTGTAGAATTGACCAAGTCAGAAGAGGATCTCAGGGAGCAAATTTGACCTGGCCAGGAACGAACAATCTAGAGCAGTCAGCATAATCTCTGGAGCATTGACAATGATGCTTGGAGCCTCAGTGAAAGGAGCTGAATTCAGAAGGATTTTGAAGTCCAACTCAGGGATTGACTGCATGGGAAGAGTCAGCTGAGAGTTATTCAAAATGATGGCACGCCTGGTTTCGATGGGATTAGATAACATTTCCAGTAACTCGATGGAAGGACTAGCTGCTTGCACCAGGCTAGGCGTATGAGTGCTGGAAGGACCATATAGAGGGTCCGCTGAGCATCCTGACTCCTTTGCTGGAAGAGGCAGAGGTCCAAATTGGACAGACTGTTAAGAAGCTGTTGGTAGCAAGACTCTGAGTTTGACATATGAGCAGGACTAGAGGGGGATGTCAGACTAATATAGAAGTTGACATTATGCACCCTACACTCCATTAGGCTCCAATTTCAGGAAATTAATTCAATAAAATTAATGAAATAAGCTTTCCAAGGGAATAATGACTTACCGCCAAGAGGTTATAAATGAAATAACAAAGGTGAATATAAATAAGTATTCTTAATTAAGCTGCGAGACATATATTTATGGCAAGAGTCTCCTGTCTAGGACGAGGAGAGAATCAGGAATTCTAGGACGCCAGACTGAGAAACCTGAATATGACAGAGGGTCATATACCCTGATGGGGGGAAAACTGAACCTGGGAAAAAGATCATTACGAGTAAACTGATCGCCTGGCATGACAAGAGGTCATGGGGACCGCGCTCTGAGTAGGCAGTAGTGAGGAGGAAGAGGAGTAATGCCATATGATGAAGGTCGTCCTAAGCAGCATTGAGTATTGACAAAGTATTCCGCTTGAACCAATGAAGTATTTGACCAGGCGTCTAAAGCGGTGTTTCCATGCTCAGTCCTTTTCTTTCTGGAAATCTAGGCAAGAGGGGGGATGTGTTGGGATTTTTGCCCATATTCCCAGCCTGCTAGATTACCTGGTATTGCCAGGGGAAAAATTCCCAAAGGCGAAGTATATTCGAAATCAGTTGACCCAAATTTTGGAGGAACTACGTTCAGGGGATTTTAGGATATTTATCTAGTCATATCAATCAGGGATCAATCTGGATAAATACCTAATATCTCATTGGGCGGAGTGGCTGACAAAATAAGGGCATCTGATAGTGATTAACTATCAGGTGTACCAATTGGGATCAGTCAGGTTTCATCACTGACTGATTAGGAATGTTTAATGAGTTGTGAGGTGAGTGATGCCACCTGCAACTAGCGAATCGATTGGCTGCTAGCCAATTATGGATGATTTGCTTGGATCGAGAGGAAAACGCTAATGATACATTTATGACTCTTTCGTTTGAGGTCTCGAGGATGTCTAACATCAGAATCCTAGTCAGGATGGGGAAGACCATTGCTGCCGAGATGAGGAAGGGTGATTCAATGGCAATGGCTGCCATTTCATCGAAAGAGGTATCAACTGAGGGTTAGACAGCTGAATCCCCTATAAATTCTTTAGAACTCACTATAATCAAAAAACACTCAAACACTCAAAAACTCAAAAGTAGTAGTACAATAGTAAAGTAGTATAGTAGTAAAACACTCAAGTATTACACTGGAAAATACTCACTGATTGACACAAGTCTACAGTTGGGAAAGAACTAATAAACAACCTTATTAGTTTGACTGTAGATTCAATAATAGTTAGACTATTAGCATCTAGCGTGAAGATTCCATCTCAAGGATATTATTTCAGAAGGCAATAATTGGTAGACTCTCAGAGAAGAGTAGAGATCTGTGTGGGGATCTAGAGATGAAGGGAACCACGGCTAAGGGATTGCTGCCAACTGTGTGTTGGGCCAAAGGGGCTGTCATCAGAGGATCTCAACAAAGATCAAGTGGACAGGATTTAGGGAACGAATCCCTAAGAGTGCAATATTTAGTATTATTAGAAATACCGGCCAAAGCGTTGGGCCTGAAGATAATTCTAACTCGACTATGGATAATAGTCATCATACTATTATCAGATTATATCTATTCTTACAATGTGAGGTGCACAAGGAAACTGAACCTGTGCAGTAGAAATATTACTAGGGTTGACCTCCGATAAATCAACTCCTAAGAGTTATATTTTTACACTTGGCTGTTGAAAATTACCCATCTTTGCAAACTCATGTTCTCCTCCATATTGGTAGGGCTGCAGTCACTGGAGTTATTCATCATGAAGATTTGTCAGGAGAGTACCTATAATTCTCCAGTTCCCAGAATGGTGGTGCACGGAGCACAAAACTTAATTCAATGGAACTCGTCGTCAGTGTGAACATAAAGATAGCCCAACAGAGGGAGCTTGTGCTACAGTGACATAGGGCGATGGTGGTTAGCATGGTACACAGAAGTAGGGATTGAACAAACAAAACTGGGCTGTGGCCCAAAATGCCTTACATAACCAAGCTTTGAACAGGTCTAGAGTGCATGATTTCTGGTTTGGAGGGCATTTGGGCAGCCCAGCGTTGTACCTGATGCTGTAGTAATTCTAAAACTATAGAATTGGCCAACTTGACATGAGATCTCCTCAAAGAGGTCCACGCACAGGTCTGCCCAAGTCAACGTAAAAAAAACTGTAAATGAATGGGGATTTTAATATAAGTAAGACAACCAACGAGAAAGGTTGGTATTAAAGGATCATTATTATATAACATCATGGAAATTATCTGTTGGAGAAAGTGGTGCTAAGCTAAGGTACACAAATAAGTGCAAACTTCTATCTGACAGGGGGCTAAACTTAAAATATTCCAAACTCGAGTAATTGATTGAAGTTGAGGCCAACCCAAGTTGGTAATTTCGTAAACAGAACGGTTTTTGACCCCCATTCACCAAGTAATCAAATAGAGCCATTGTCACTTAACAAAAATCTCGTCCGTTTTAATGCAAGAGCCAAAACAATAGGCTGAGCGTTAAGCATCTCATCTGGACCAACCTGGGCGTACCTTTCCTGTACCCAGCGATGTTCTATGGTGTGCTTTAGGTCAGAAAGGTCCTTAAGCTATACCTTTTGGACTTTCTGCCGCCCAGCCTTGTCCTTGCTGTTAGTTCCCTCAATAAGGTCATGTAAACATTACATTACCCTCTCCTCATTTTTTGAGCTCCACCCTCCTCCAGGGCATTCACCAAAGAAAAGTTTTTGTGGGAAGGATCCAACTTCATGGCGGCAACGGCTTGCTTGGACTTTGATCCTGGAGCCTCAGGGAAACGCTCGTGGAATGCTACAATTAGTTCATGGGCATGAGCGCAGTCATGCGATGGGATTCAACTGTTCTCCTCTGCATCAAATATCTTTCATGATACAAGATACTCGAATCTTCTTATTATTTAACAAGGACCTACAATCTCCTCCACATCCCATTCTGGCGCCCCATCAATGAGATAAGCCTTGAGAAATCTCTGTTGGGGGCCCTCAAACAACGTGAGCATGCTTTCATTTAATACTGAAAAGATATAAAACGAGGAGGGAATATATAACTGGTTTGAGGTGTGGCCCACCTTTCTGATGATGTGGTATGGTACAATCCTCTTTGGTCCTAATTAATTGCATTATTTCTTGATTGGGATGTTTTTAGCATCCAGCATTATAAATTCTCTTTTCTTAAACGCTGTTCTAACTCGTATATTACCATTACAGTTATTCTTATAAGCATGCATGGCTGCATGTAAATTTGTGCTCACCCCCTAGTGTACTTTTTTGATAATTTTTGCAAAGTTCACCACCGCTTCCACCTTGTATCCACAACTGTATATATATCGAAGGCGGGATTGAAGCCATAGTTGGTGAAGAAGTGGATGCAACTGTTTGATGCATATTGGGCGTTGTTATAACTGAATTGGGCCATGGGGAGATGGGAAACCCAATCAGAATGATCCACGGTGGTGTAACATCACAAGAACTGTTTGAGGTACTGGTTCACTCGTTTAGTCTGCCCATCTGATTGGGGGTGATAGGCAGTTTAACGGCAGGGACGAATTTTCAGAGTCTTACACAATTCTTCCTAAAAACGGAGGTAAACTGGGGTTACAATTGCTAATTAAATCTTGTGGGACCCCATGAAGAGCGAACACATGAGTTACAAAGAACCTAGCCTTCTTAGCTCCTGTTACTGTGGTTCTGCAAGGAATAAAGTGAGCAAACTTCATAAAAAGGTCCATCACTACCATGATGGCATCATAGCCATAAGATACAGGAATTCCACAAATGAAATCCACTGATAAGTAAGTCCAAGGCCCTTCAGCCTTCTTGGCTGGTACCAACAACCCCACTAGTGGTTTTCAACTTGGTTTCATTTTTTGCAGATCAGACACTCCTTACAATACCTGCCCACCTGTGCAGCAAACCCTTTCCAAGTGTAAGTGCAGAGAATTAGCTACAGATTATTTTCTTCTCAGGATGACCAACAGTGATTCCGTCATGATGGTCCTGGATGATTTCCAGGAGAAGTGGTCCGGAAGGAACCTATAGGCTCCCCTTAAACCACAACATCTCATCCTTTACGTGGTATCCTCTGATGATGTCCTCCTGATTCAACGCGCTCTTAGCAAGAACCATAGCATATTTGGCAAACTAAAGATGGGAAAGGACTACCTTTCTGAACATACCATATTCCTCCACATTTTCCAGAGGAGTTTGCGCTGGCCCATTAGCCAAAGGAGAGGATAGCTGAGACACAATCTTACCCGGTGGAGTCATCAAATGGGTATTATGCATCTCTATCCCCTTAAAATCTGGAGCTAGTGTAGGGTTGTGACTCAAAGCATCAAAAAACCATTATCCTTGCTCTTAGTAAACTCCTAAGATTTCACAAATTGAACTAGGGTCTCAAGCCAGAGGGTTTGCCGTGGGGTTAAAACATGAGGTGTTCAGTAGTATAGCAAGGCATGGTGATCTGTATGTAAGTGGAAAGGTTGGGATGAGCCATGCAAGTGATGGAGCCAATAGGTCAGCGCTTCAACCTCTGCTAATAACTATTTATCATATATGGAGTAATTTAACTCTGGTAGAGACATCTTTTTGGAAATATATCACACCAAATGCTCTTAACCATCTTTGCCTACTTGTAATAGGGCCGCCGCTATGGCGAAATTGGAGGCATCAGAAGCAACAGTGAACTCTTTTTTTGGGGTTGACATGGCAAAAAACGGACGTGGACAGCAAAGTAAACTTTACCGCTTGTAAGGCATCCTGCAAAGGTGAGGATCACTGGAGCACTTTTGCCACAATTTTCTTATACAAAGGAGCCGCAACTTCAAAAAGGTTTGGTATGAACTTCTTAAGGAACGTACATGTCCCCAAAAAAACTCCTCAATTTCTTAAACAAAGTTGGATGGGCCACTCACAAATCGCCTTCTCCTTGTCTGAAGCTATCATGTGCCCTTGGTTAAACGTGACGTTGCCCATGAAGGTGAACTGATAATTAGAGAATCCGCACTTACTTATTTTTAAAGTAAGTCAACTGCCCTCAAACGCTCCATCACCTGCCAAAGGTGTACTGCATGGGACTCATTGTTAGGGGATAATACTAAAATATCATCCATGTAAGCTACCGCGCATACCTCAGCAGGTCCTCAAAACCGCATCTATACTGCGTTTAAAGATAGTAGGGGCTTTTTAAACCCAAAGGGCACAGCCAAAAATTGGAAAATCCCTTTTCTGGTATAATATCCAGCTAGCCACTCCTGGCCCCTCTTGATATGGATCTGATTGAACGCATTTAAGCAATCCAGTTTATAGATGACTCTTGCCTCTCCACATAGCGTGTAATCAATGAGTCCAGTGGGATGAGATGCAAGTCTGTACTGTGACGTTGTTAAGATTCCCATAATCTATGCATGGGCGTAAGGTACCATCGGCCTTCTTCACAAAGAGAAGTGGGGAGAATACTGGGGAGGTTTGCTGAAAGATTGCTCCTTTGTCTAACTTCTCCTTAACCCACTCATCTAAGACCGCTTCCTCCCTTACAGTCAATGAATAAATTGGGGAAGTCTTATGCATCAGATTAACGGTGAGCTTAAACTTGCAATCAAACTCTGAATGTTCTGGTAGTTCATTGACTGAAGCCGCATCAAACGAAGATTCCAGTCCCTCCAAACAGAAAGGTAGGGGAACCTCCAAAGATGGCTTCAGCAACGGAGCAAGACTGAGGGTGTGAATATTAGGCTAGTGGGGAAAATCGCCCTGAAAGTTGGCTTAAGCCAAAGGGACAACTAACTCGTGACCATTCTTCAAATTTAAGGACAGGATACTTTCTTTCAAGTTGGTTCTAATGTCAAACTTTTGCCACCACTCTACAACCAAAATGATGGGGTACAAGAGGGTTTTATAGCTTGTAAGTGGTTGGACAAATGATATTTGCCAGCTTTATAATCCACTACCCCATATTTTTCAGCGTTGGAATACTTGGGAAGCCCCTCCTCTAACTATACCACCTGGCAAGTAACTTATCTCAAGGTAGTTGGCTAGATATTGGTCAATATAATTCTCAGAGGCTCCATTATCCACCAAAATCGTAGTGCTGATTTTCTCTAAAGGGGATGAAAGGGTAGCAGTTAATAAAAATAACCCTAATGATCTTTTTTTAACAGAAAACTCCAACACTTCACAACAAAAATCTTCTTCTGGGTCTAGCATCCCCCCATGGTACGTTTTTTAATCATAGAATGGAGAGGTATATTTGCCACCTTTACTACTAAGTTCACATTTCCTACCATATCTTCATCAAATGAATAGACGTTTTTATATAGAAATAATAGCTCCTTCTTTACCTCCTGGGTTCTGCAGATCATTGTTGTGGTCAAGCGTGGGTTCTCTGGGCTAATTTGATACACTGAAATGGGGTCCATATCTAAGCCACAAGAGAAGATATATGACTCAGTTGTATATACGAAAACGTCATTATAAAATGCGTTTTGGGCCGCAATTGACCCTAAGCCCATTTTGGAGATGGGTTGTATGACGTTATCCAAAGCCATCACCACCAGGCTCTTTGTCGATGATCCCACCTTCTCTGTCTGAATGCGGTGCCAAAGAAAAACTGTTTATTGGTGTCAATTTTATTAATATTGGTGGAAAGTCAGAAAACATGACTCTCAGATTGCAAAGCGTCTGTATCCACATATACAGACACAAAAAGTGGGTACTTTTCAGTCAGAGGTAGTAAGAATAATGCCAAGATGCTCAAACCTTTGGAAAAAAAGAGAAAGCAGTGGTGAGTCCTACCACAGCCGTGGCCAACAGCTGGCGCACCCCATTTGCCCTTTGTTAAAGTTCCACACGGAAAAAGTTTGTGCATATAAAGTTATGGAGTTTTGTTTTCTAATGTCAGGAGAGTATTTATAACTCTCCAGTTCCCAGCATGGTGGTGCGCGGAGCACTGAATCAATGCTAGGGAACTCATCATTAATGTGAACATAAAGATAGCTCATCAGAGGGATCTTGAGCTACAGTGACATAGGGCGAGGGTGGTTGCACGGTACACATAAGTATGGATTGAACAAACAACAAACCTAAGCTGTGGTCCAAAATGCCTTGCATAACCAAGCTATTACACATCTAGAGTGCACAATTTCTGGTTCAGAGGGGATTTGGGCAGCCCAGCGTTGTACCTGATGCTGTAGTAATTCTAAAACTATAGAATTGGCCAACTTGACATGAGATCTCCTCAAAGAGGTCCACGCACAGGTCTGCCCAAGTCAACGTAAAAAAAACTGTAAATGAATGGGGATTTTATTATAAGAAAGACAACCAACGAGAAAGGTTGTTATTGAAGGATCATTATTAGATAACATTATGGAAATTATCTGTTGGAGAAAGTGGTGCTAAGCCAAGGTACACAAATAAGCGTACACTTCCATCTGACAGGGGGCCAAACTTAAAATATTCCAAACTCAAGTAATTGATTGAAGTCAAGGCCAACCCAAGTTGGAAATTTCGTAAAAAGAACGGGTTTTGACTCCCCATTCACCAAGTAATTTAATAGAGCTATTGTCATTTAACAAATAACTCGTCCGTTTTAATGCAAGATCCATAACAAGGGGGCTGGGAGTTAAGCACCTCGCTTGTACCAATTTAGGCATACCTGGCCTGTACCCAGCGTTGTCCAAAATGTGCTTTAGGTCAGAAAGGTCCTGAAGCTTAACCTTTTGGACCTCCTGCCGCTCATCCTTGTCCTTGCTGTTGGTGCCCTCAATAAGGTCATGTAAACATGACAGATAGGTCTTCACCAGTAGCCTGGGAAGAATCTTGCAGAAATCACCAGTTTTGTGTTTTGTTGTTCTCTTTGAAGGTCAGGACCTCAATCGCTACTTGATTATTAGTTAAGTGTAGCTCCAGAAGAAATCTCTTAAAGTTTTTCCCCTTAAGGCAATCTCTCAACAGAAATACGTCATTGAAGTAATCTTTGTTCTCTTTGAACAGGCAGTATCTCTTTATAAAACAGGCATAAATTCTCTGATAATTTTAACTAGTAAAAACTGAAGGTATCTTTTTGATCAGAAATTGGAGATATTTATAGGGTTGTGTGAGATTCAGGATCATTTGGTTAGACTTTATGAGAAAACTTGGATCAAATCAGGTATGGAGTTGTCTTGATTGTTGAAGCAGAATGCAAAGGCTTTGGAATACTTGGTCCTTCTTGATTGTGGCGGTGGTTTCCGGTATCCTCTGAAAGCAAATTCTCTGTCAAGTTAATCAGCGCCTTTGTCAGGTAAATTGGCAGATTTAGAAAGGGTTTGAAATTTTGATTATTCTTTCAGGAATTCATTATCCTGCCAACTAAATATTTTTTGACAAAGGAGAGCTCCATTGTTTATGTTGTAAATCAGTTTACATTCTAATATCACCCAAATTAGCGTGACTCACATTTGTTATAAAAAGCAGGAACACTGTTTTGATAACGTAAGGATATTTGAAGATATTAAGGTTAATGTTCAGAGTGTCAAACCGGGTTTATAAACTGAATAATAAGTCTATTGCTAATAAGACTTTGGACTAATTTTTGGATAAACCTAGAGAATATGTTAATTAAAGAGATCAAAACAGATCATCAGATGGGCCAAAACCAGCCAATAAGCCATGATGGCTGTAAAAAATGCAGGAAATCCATATATTTGCAAATATCTGTGGATAGAGAAGATAGAATGACCAAATTAACTTGATACAGCCTAATGAAAAGAAGGAGACAAATAAGACACAGGAAAAAGTATCATGCGTCTAGATGTGGAACAGTCCTGATTTGCATGTAATCAAGATTCCCCAGACAAACCTTTAGAGAGTTTAAAATCAAAATTGTTTGTGAGCGATTCTTAACTATATCCCTTACATCAGGTGGTGTTTCAAGATGTGAAAACAACTAGATCATACTTAAAGGAGATTGCTCCCATATCTATAGAAAAAAAAGTTTGTCGCTATACCTGTTGTTGTAATTTTGGATAGTATCCCTAGGATCTGTTGGGCTATTCGCACAGGTTGAGCCCTCTGAACAACGGATGGATGATGTGAAGATTGTCAGTTCTTTGGACGTACTTGAAAATATATTTAAAAATATGAGCAATCGCTATGACTAGTATTTTATTTATTTTATAATACATCTATGTTTTGCTGTCCTGCTCGCCTTTCACTAAAGACCTCCCTCTCTCAATCGCCCATTTCACTTAAATATACATCAGCTGCAGGAGATACTATTTCTTATTGCTTGGGTTATTCTATTCTGCCAATTTTCCTCAAATTCTGGCTTATTATTCTTAATCCGCTGTCGCCCTATTTACAGGCAATTCACTTCATATTTGTCAAATATCAATATCACCTTATCGCCTTATATAGAGACGATCCAATAAACTCATTATATCCAATAAGACTCATTATATCCCAATATCGCCTTATCTCAAGGCAATTTTGTATTCATAAATAATGCTGTGTTTGGCGGTTTCCACCCGTATGTCCCAAGACTATCATCCAGCCATATCAAAATCGTGACATTACCCCCTCCTTGACTGGATGATAGGATCCTATTATTTATAAGGTCTGAGGAACTTTGCATGTACTCAATTAATGATCCGTCCACTGATAGGATCCTTAATAGTATATGTGTTGACTCCAGTCTTCTCTTTTATTTCAATTGAACTATCCAAATACTGGCAAGTTTATGCTTCCATCTGAATCCATGTTGATCATGAAAGAGAACCATATCACCTTCCTTGAATGACACCAATCCACTATGGTGAGTCTGATCCGCTGCCTGCTTCTTAATATTCTTAGCCAAGCTGAAGGAATAGGCTTCAGTTTGTAGCTTGATCAGAATGTTCACAAGGTTAGTCAGATAGTAGTGAGGTTCTGGTCTACCAGTGTCTTCTACACACGCATAAATCAATGCTGGAAGAGCTGGGTTTCAGCCATATAGTAATTGGAATGGACTCTTTACCATGGTGGAGTGGTAACTAATGTTATACATGAACACGGTGGTGGAAAGGAGGGAGCTCCAATCAGAAGGGTGATCTGCTACTAATTTTTGGAGTATGTTCACCAGAGTTCCATTCACTCATTTGACCATACATTGGACTCAGGGTGATATGGGGTCATCAAAACTCCGCAGATCCCCACAAGCTCATTCAATTTAGGAAGTATGTGTGAGGTGAAGTTGGTGCCATTATCAGTGAGAATGAACTGAGGGAAGCCATGTCACTGAATGATGCATTCTAGCATGAATTTAGCTACTGTAATGCCCCCAGGTCTCATATTGCCCTTGCTTTGACCCACTGGGTCAAATGATCGATTGCCACAAGAATGTACTTACAACAGTTGGCTACTGTCAGCAAGGGCCCAATGACATTGAGGGAGACTGTATGCCAAGCGAAATGTGGTCTCACTAACTAATATGATGTCATATGATGGAATAGCTTCTCCACTTGACATTGATGGCAACAGGAAATAGTTTCAAACACATAAAAACTCATAATTTCCCAATAGTACCGTGGGCGTAACAACTCCATAGTTTTATGAACACCACCATGCCCAACCACCCTGTGAGCACCCATAATGTTCCCGGCTGTGCGGAGGGCCATGGGAAATTCACCGTAGAATTGCTGATTCATTTATACAGTTCTCCCTTCTGTTGGAAGGTATTCAAGCACAATTCATTTAACATTTTGATTACTTGAGGCGGTTTGTCATCATATTTTCTGCTGAGCGTCTTATCATATTATGTCACTAAGGTATGCTGTCACTGCAATAGTCAGTAACTGAGATAAACAGTCTGCGTTCTGATGCTTTGGTCCTGGCCAATGAAGAAACTCAAAATTGTAAGCCTGTAACTTGAGAGCCCATTGAGCCAATTGACCTTCTCGTTCTCTGAGATTTTGCAACCAGTGTAATGATGCATGATCAGTTACGGCTTTAAACTTTACCCCATGCAGATAGAATCAGAATTGTAATACACGTAGATTACTGCTAAGCACACCCGCTCAGTCACAGTATAATTATGCTCATAACAATTCGGACTACAACTACAGAAAGCGATAGGATGTTCTTCTCCCTCATCATCTTTCTGAGAAAGTACTGCCCCAACAGCGGAAAGGGATGCATCCATCTGAACAATAAATTCCCAGTTGAAGTTTGGGTATTGCAGCACCCGTGTGCTTCTCAGCGCTGCATAGAGTACATCAAAAGTGGATTGATGATGTTTCATCCACTCGAACATAGCATCCTTTTTCAACAACTCAAATAGCGGACCCCCAATACAGCTAAAATTAGGGATAAAATGTTGATAGTAACTGACCATCCCCAAGAATACCTGTATATTGCACTTATTATTAGGTGTAGCCAATTTGCTAATGGCCTCAACCTTAGCCGGTTGTGGCTGCAGCCCCATTGCATCTACCACAATACCCAGATATTCTAGCTGGTCTTTGAAAAAGTTGCACTTTTGAGGTTTAATTTTTATGTTCGCCTCAGCCAGCTGACAGAATACTGCTTCTAGGTGGTCTAGGTGCTCCAAAAAGGTTTGCAAGAAAATGTTAATATCATTAAGATATACTAGAATGCATGACAGTTTCAGGTCACCAAGAATAGTGTCCATGGCCCGCTGAAAATTAGCAGGAGTGTTACACATTGCTTGAGGCATTTTTGTCAGTTGAAAAAGGCCTTTAGAGGTGATCACAGCACATTTTTCCTGTTCCATCAAGGGTAACTCAATTTGCCAGTAGCCTGAAATTAAATCCATCTCGGAAAAGTAACAGGCACCCCCTAATAAGTCCAGAGCATCATCAATTCTTGGCAAGGGGTACAAATCCTTTTTAGTAATACTGTTGAGTTTCCAATAATCTATTACTACCTGATTGGTGCCATCCTTCTTTTTTACTATTAGAACAGGCAAAGCCCACAGGCTCTTGGATGGCTCAAGCATCCCTTGTTGTAATAACTTATTTATCTCTTCAGTAACCACATCTTCCGCTGCCCAAGAGCAGCGGATTGGCTGAGACCTTATTGGAGGATGATCACCAGTATCCAATCGATGGACCACCCCCCGAGCACAACCTAAATCGTGATCATCAACAGCAAAAATCCCCTTGTATTTCTGAAATAAAGCCATTGCTTGATCTTTTTGTTCATCCATTAATCCCGTTAAAGTATTCCTCAGTACCACCATTAGTACATTAACCAATGGTTCAAGTGGTAGTCCAAATTCATCAAATGATCCAAAATCATGAACCTGGTGGACCTCATCTATGGGAATAAGATGTAGATACGCTATAGTTTGATGGCAGCGGATTTGTATTGGTTCACTCTGCAGGTTTACTAACAAAATCTTTATCCCCCCATGTCCTGGGAATATAATTCCTGGAGCCATATGCAGTTAAAATCATGTTTGATGATAGAGCCGAATAACTTCCCCGTATAACCCACTCAGCACTTCTACCTCTAACTCAGTATTCACTATGACTTGATGGCCGGAAGGGATGGATATGGGCCCTGCCACTCGAAGAGGTATTCCTTGGTATTCATAAATCTGCTGAGGAAGGGCCCAAGTTTTGCGCTTCAGTCAATGGTAGCGAACAGGCCATATCACATCACTGTAGGTGAGGTTGGTATGAATAGTATGTACCGGATCCTTTGGTATGCCCCTTGTAGTAAAGTATATTGGGATCCGCTGACCAAGATGTCGAGGGTCTCCTTCATCATATCAACAATAGCCCCAAAGTGTTAAAGTAAAGCAGTCCCAATTAATATGTCATAGTGTTCATTTGGTAATACAATTGCCGGAGCCACAATGACAATGGATCCAAAGCGCAGAGGCAGCGCACTATAAGCTCCCTCAGAGACAGTACTTACAGCTCCAGCAGTTCTGTAAACCATGCGATGGTCTACATCAGGTCTTAACATCAATTTTTGCACTAACTTAGTGGAAATGATGTTGATTGGAGCTCCAGTATCTATTATAGCGCAAACTCTATTTTTTGCTACAAAAATATCACAGTATGTACACTCAGTATAAGAAGAATATTGACTGTTTAATATGTGAACATTTATGGGTTCTTTTTCCCAAGAAAATTCATTTTCCCTCTCTGACTAGGGGATATTCTCTGATAATGGTATCTACTGGAAGGGCGACGTTAACTCCTTTCAGAGTTGGCGCATCTGTGGCAAGATCAAGTTGGTCCAAGGATGCTTGATCGAGCATCTGACAGGCGTAGAGTTTTGGTTGATTGAGGGACTCTTCTTTTGCCATCACCTTAGCTTGAGCTTGGGTTGCTATGTTTACTTCTCCAACCGGCTGCTGATATTGAATCCGTCATCATATTGAGGAACTTCAGAAGGACATACTACTATTGATTCAGGGACATGTTGAGTGGGTATTGTGGAGGTAGAGGGTCCCATCTCTACTCCGCTCCATCTTTTCCCTGGTAGTATTGGTCTTTTTGGACGTAATTTACTTGGCAATTGCGACATAATTTTGCCAAATGACCAGGGCTACCACATTTGTAGCAGCTAACCCCATAGGAACCACGTCCTAGGCTATCTTAAGCAGGTCCAGAACAGAAGGGTTGGGGTCGCTCAGTATACCCAGTTCCAGGTCTGTAAGCTGATTGTTGATGGTCAGCATAATTGGGACCAGGTCGATAACTAGGTTGCTGGCATTATCATGGCCAACCCATTGATGCTGATCAAACTGTTGATTATAATTTGGTCGAGGACGAGGCGCAGAATTGTAGTAAGGCCAAGGATTACTAAATGAAGCTGGAGGTGGTCAATAGTATTCTCTAGAATAAGAGGGTGCCATGGCAGTGGTAGTCTTACGATCTGAATTTGGCAGTGGAAAGTTAGGAGATACCCGCCATAAGAACTGTACAATTTTAAGCAGAGGTACGTTGTCGTCCAAAAGTGGTGAAATAACATTAGAAAGTTTGTGATATGGCTTCACCATGGTGTACATGGCAATGCACACGTTAGCTTCTGCTAGGTACCCAGCTCCAATTAGTACATGGGCTTCTGTGGTGAAATGATCTGCAAACTCGATGAGAGTCTCATTTCAATGGAACCCAATGGTTAAAAATTCCACTTTTCATTGTGAAAAATTTGAGTTTCCTCCAAACAAACAGAGTATGGTGTCCTTTATGACTTTATAGGAGACAGAACTACTGGGGAGGTAACAGGTGACCTGATAGGTACTTCCCACATCCAGAGCAGATATTAGCAACTTAGCCCTCCATTTATTGGAGGCTCCTTCCACGGTGAACTCAAACCGTTTAAAGAACCCATGGATGTTCCCATTATGGTCGAATGGGGTATCTTTCTGATACTAATTTCCTCCTTTCGTTTGCAGTTATTAGGGCTGCACTGAGGAATGGAATGAGAACTAAAAGCGTATTCTCGCTGAGGAGTGTGATTAGCAGAGGCTTTGATATTCATTGATTCTGGGGTGGCATGGCCATCGGTGGTAGGTGGTACAGCCATTACTGGAGGTAAGTGATGTTCCGCCTCATATGAATATTCAAAGCTAATATTGGGAGCGTCATAGCTGTGACCAGCGTTGTCTTCTCCTACATAGGATGCAACTTCTTGATAGTCATCTTCTTCCCAGTGAGACAACCGAGAAGGCATAGAAAATCTTTGTTCTTCATATTGCAGCCGTTGAGTGGTATCATTTAGTTGTTCATCAAGTTCTTTGTTCTGTTTTCCCAAGATTCAGCTTTGAATAAACATACTATCAAGCTGTTGCATGACTGCATTATGTTCTTGAAGGAGCTCGTCTTGGTTTCTGAGTACTGTGTCCAAAGTAACTTTAAATTCCTCATATCCAGCTGTTATAGGGTTTTGGAAAGACTCCCCAATGAAATGGCCTGGATAAGGCATAGTTGTCGACTGAATTTCTGGAGTGTTGGATGGTTGGTCAATGGGCCCCCTGTAGTGATCACCACTGTTGTAATTTTGGACAGTATCCCTAGGATCCGCTGGGCTATTTGCACAGGTTGAGCCCTCTGAACAACGGGTGGATGATGTGAAGATTGGTCCTTTGGACATACTTGAAAATATATTTAAAAATAGGAGCAATCACTCCAACCAGTATTTTTATTTATTTTATAATACAGTTATGTTTTGCTGTCCTGCTCGCCTTTCACTAAAGACCTCCCTCTCTCAATCGCCCATTTCACTTATATACATCAGCTGCAGGCGATACTATTTCTTATTGCTTGGGTTATTCTATTCTGTCGATTTTCCTCAAATTCTGGCTTATTATTCTTAATCCGCTGTCACCCTATTTACAGGCGATTCACTTCATATTTGTCGAATATCAATATCGCCCTATCACCTTATATAAGGCAATCCAATAAACTCATTATATCCAATAAGACTCATTATATCCTAATATCACCTTATCTCAAGGCAATCGAATATTTGTAACTGATGCTGTGTTTGGCAGTTTCCGCCCGTATGTCCCAAGACTATCGTCCAGCCATATCAAAATTATGACACCTGTCAAATAGTAGATAAAATCTAGCTACTGAAGGTGACCTGAGCGGTTGAATATTTAGTTGGAAGACATCAATGTTAAATTCTGATTGGTACCATTAAAAGATCTTTCCATGAATTATCAGCACAATTGATTCACACTCTTGACTTGGCGATGAATCCATTATTCATGCAGTAAACCATATATTTTCTTATTATAACAAGTGTACTTTAACAGTTATACAAGTAAGGTGAATAAAAGTGAGTTTGATCATCAACATCAGAGCAATTAATATCATGTCTACTAAGTTGGTCAAATGACTGAAATTTAAGCCTAAGCTGGAACATCAAAATCTGTATGGGACATCTGGCCTGACCCTACTATTTCCAGCGGGACCTATAATGCTTTGCCTCTTTGTTTCAGATCTTAGGTTGTGTCTGCTCCCAAAATTGTCTTGCCTTATCAGAGTTACAAGATTTTCATCAGCGCTGCATTTATACAAAAGTATGGAGTAAGTGCGATTTAAAAGGGATACTATGTCAATTTTGGGGCAGATATTGCCTTTAATTTACCATCAAAAGGAGATGCTTCCCGTAACATGAGAAAACTCTGTAGATTTGGTTATAAGGACATAAAGTTTCCTGTTGGTTATAAAATAGTCAAAAAGAAGGTCTGATCGTTACCAAATTATGTGAACAAAAAACAAGGGATTTCCATCTGAGCAAAGGAGGATAAACCCATTCTTTCAGGAATGCAAAAAGTTGTCAAGACTGGACCAACATTATAAATCCTGGAGCAGTTATACGTTGAGATCAAAGCTCCCTGACAAATATCAAGAATTGAACCTTGGGTAGCTCCAGGGATTTTAATCTCTGGTCATGAGGAGATATGTGTCTTATTAGCTAATCTAGAAACCCACAATGGAAGTCAAGTATTTTCAAGTAGCTACATTCAACCATATGGAGCCAGTAATTGAGATCTGTCTTTCCATGAATTTAGGAATCTAATTGAAATGGTGTTACCTCAGGAATCTGCCAGTATGTCCATGCATTAATTGGTATAACCAATTAATAGTAGCAATGGAAAGTCAACAAAATGAAGTATTGGCCTTATTTGAAAAGCTAAAAATTAGTTCACCTAAAATTACATGATTTGGAATGTTCAAAAATTATGTTATACCAGGTCAAAACTGGAAAGGCTGAAATAATCAGGTTGAGATTTATTAGGAGATCATAAGCAGCAGCAGTGGTTGCCAATGAAATAGAGAGACTTTTATAACACAGGTTACTTGTGCCTTTGTCTAATCCGTAGCAAGCCCAATAATGATGGTCAAGGAAAAAGGTGACTCAAACAGAGTTGTGATTGTTTAGTGCCAGTTATATAAAATTAAAAAATAATGTCTTCCCTTACTGAGAAATATTGATTCTGTCAGCTTATTTTTTATCTTGACTAAAAATTAATGTTTGAATGGGACCCAAATATGTAAATTAATGGATAGTTCAATGAAGACAAATCATGGTATTAGACTGATTTATTAAGTTAAAAGAATTCAATATTTATAGGGCGAGAGGGGACACAATCCTGAGAGGACCTCCATGGCTCCATATGGTCAGAATCTTCCAAATCCTTCTAGATCGACTTCCTAGTTGAAGCCTTTATTGTTTTTTACCAAAAATGTCCACATGACTGCATTAATGGAAGTAGCACATTTTGAGATTCAGGAAGCGGAGGTGCATTTCCAGAAGGCACCTCCTGTAAAATTCAAAAACGTCCCAGTTTCCAATCGCCATCTAGGCTTAGGATTGGCATTTGAGATTGGTGCTGAAATAATGTCTAATGGGAGGTTAAACACTCAGGAAGGGTTAATACCTCATGCACAAAAGAATTCTTCTCTGATTTAGGTAAACTTGAAGTGAGAAACAATGAAACAGGTAAGCGAGGTTTAACCCAGAGTTAGCCTTATTTATTTATTTTAAAATAAAAAGCTGTGAACATATTTAATTTTAATAATTTGGCCCCAGAACACACCCTGAAAAACAAAGAGTACTTTGGAAAGAATAACTTCTGAAAACTCATGTTTTTGTTTATGAGACAAAAACTTGTTGAGCCACAGAAACCAGGCAAGACAAGGTAAGGGCGGCCCTAGGCCAAAAGAGAAAACCACTCAGGAGTGGGAATTGAAAGGAAAAGAATCTTAACAAAGCTCAGAAATTTCAAGGCTTGACCTTTAAGGTTGCCATTCTGGGGAGCCCCTCCTGCACTACTCTAAGCCCATAAGAGCTTAAAGAATAGCATTGGAGGGTCACAGATCAACGCCAAGCCCAACCTCAACTGCAATTCCCCAAAAGCATTTCAATTTAAAATTCAGAAATCTGAATCTCAAGTCAAAATGTAATGTGCAGTTCAACCTAACTGTTTCATCACACCCCACTAAGAAGGAGCCCTCCACAAGAGGGTGCCCCATATCAGGAGGTAGCTACCATAAGGGCTTCCTGGGGCGAGTCACCTCCATCCCCAAGAAATTTTCTTGGAATTAAATTCTGATCCCCTTGTGGCGAGGGAACCGTGACCAAAAGCAAGCCAAAAACCAGGCTGCATTAGCTAGTCCACCCAGTGAGGGGAAACACACCCAACGTGTAGCTGGGATGAACCCCCTTCTCACGCTCCCACTGGTGATGGTCTTCCTATCCCAACAAGGAAGGTGTCTTCCCCAATGGGAATGTGAGTGGGTTTGTGGTCCAGAACGGCTGAACAGTTATCCCATGCAGAGTGGGATACCCATGGGGTGAGTGAGCCCAGTTGGGCCAGGTCTCCTTGGTGCCACCCAAATCTCTTGTGAGGGGGATTCCCCGCCAGTATTTTGTGCTTACAATCGTTTCAGGTCCAGGGTTGGCCATAAGTCATCAGCTTTCTCAAGTGCTGGTTACTCAACAACCATAACCTTAAGTGACCACTGAGGTCAGCTGAACTGGGGATCTAATGGCGTTTTGGCAGCACATGTGGTTCATATTACGTAATAGTTGAAATGTCCCAATCTCTTGTTAACATTTAGCCTTAGGATCAGCATCAAAAATTGGCGCCAAAAGAATGTCTGATGTGAGGTTGAACTCTTGAGGTAAGGTTTAATACCTCATGCACTGACATATTCAACCTCTGGTTTAAGAAAGTTAAATATTGAAAAGACAAAACAGGTAAGTGAGGCTTTGACACCTGGAATGAGCCTTATTTTATTTATTAATAAGATAAAAATTCACAAACAAAATTATTTCCCAATAACTTGGTGCTGCGAAAACACAAGAAAAAGAAAGTACATTTTGGGCGAGATCAACCTCTGAAAACTCAAGTTTTTGTTTATGTGACAAATTCTTGTTGACCCATGAGAACCAGGTAATACAAGGTAAGGGCGGCCCCAAGGACATAGAGAAACTCACTCAAGAGTATGAATCGAGAGGGAGAGAATTCTTAACAAAGTTCAGAAATTGTGATGGCCCAACCTTTAAGGTTGCCCTTATGGGGAGCCCCTCCTGCGCTATTCTTTAGGCCCAGCTGAGCTTAAAGAATAGTTCAGGAGGGTCACAGGCCAGTGCTGAGCCCAACTTCAACTGCAATTCCCAAAAAACATTCTGACTTGAGATTTGAAAATACAAATCTTGAATCAAAATGTAATTATTGGTTCAACTTGACCAGTACATCTCCATTGGTTCCCATGTGCATGATGCTTTACAATCAAAATTACCACTACCTTCAGGGACATTTTTTGATTGAGAGGGCTCAAATGTCAACTTATTAGGGATTGATTCAGGAGTGAGAATCTTGACTCACTTACTTCTTTGAATCCTGACAAGGCTCACTCAAGATCTTTTTGGAGGAGGATAAAGGGACATTGGAATTGACCATGGACTGATTTAACCACTGTCCCTTGGATAACGTCAGTAATTGTTTATACAGAATTTACTTTATGAATGACATGGTATGGTCTATACCAAAGAATGTTAATCTTATTCTGTTGACTTCCAGGATTGTTAATAGAAAAGGACTAGGCCTCCTAGTTAAAAAGTCAGTAACTAGGGTTAGCCAATGTTGGAGTGCAATGCCTCTTTTGCTTTAGTAATAACGTATCCTGAGTGGCAAGGGCTTTAAGCTTGACAAATCTCATCAGGTAAGTCCCTCATTGTCAAATTGAAGTTTTAAGGTACTTTGAAACCAAGTAGAGGTTAAATACTACTTTGCAGCTGAGGTTTATGCCCATATATAGCCTTGTAGGAGAAATCTTGATTATCTTATAGTAACTTATATGGAAAGCGAGCTAAGTGCTGAGCAAATAGTAATTTAAGCGCTTAGGTTCAGAGGCGGCCATTTTCTGTGATATAGAACCAAGTGTACATTAGTGCGTTCCACCACCTATTGGTTGAGGGATTATTGGAGGTGGTGGAATTTTCTTGTTAGTTTCAAAAAAGTGAAGTTAGTTCCTGGAATACATGTGAGGTTAAGCTTATGCCATTGTCTGAAATTATATTTTGTAAGTATCATTCTGAATAAAAATTAATCAGATAAGAGATAGGGCTGTGACTTTCATGGCGGCAGCTGGAATAAATATTGCTTTTATCCATTTGGTCAAATTGGTAATCAGCTTATAGGATATACCTTTTCCAGAGTAAAACGTTGGTAAAGGGCCCACCACATCAATGCTGAAAACATTAAGTAACTTGACAAAGCCACAACCAAAAGCAGATACCAAGGTCTAGTCCAATCTTTGGTAAAACAGTTCAAACAGGTCCCTAAAGCATCTTTACTATCCAATCCCAATAGCGTCATTTCTTTAAACATTTATAAATCTTAAACTTCCTAGTCCTCCATGATCAAGCGTTCTTCAAGAATGACATCAGTTCTTGAAAAAAATGGGTATATTAGGGATGCTTTTCTTGTTGACTCTCTTATACAGTATTTTTAGTTTAATCTGAGTATCCTGTTTATTTTCTGTAGCTTCTTTTGGATCTCATGTTTTTTATATTATCATCGTTCATGACATCCAATTAGATCATATAGTTGGTCTTCTATGGGAGGTAAAGCGTCCAGCACCAGCATCATCAAAAGAGTACCAGCAATTTGATGGATCACTCCCATGCGCTGTACAATGGTTTTATTTAATTCTGTGGGCTTAATGCCCACCTTGTTAACTATCCGTCTAAGTCCTTCATTTGCTGTAACTATTGGAGCAAGGCATTATCTGTAATAATGGTGAAAAGGGTGCCATATAGGTAGGGATGGAGTTGCTTGATCACCAATAAAACAGCCAGACATTTGTGCTCAGTAACAAAAATTAATTTTACCATACTTTCTTAGGGCCTTGCTAAAGTAAGCTACTAGGTGATTGACCTGATCTTCATTGTGTTGAGCGAGGATAGCACTGAAAGCGACATCACTATCATCAGTAATTAGCAATAATGTTTGGTCAAACAACAAGTGAACTAAAATAGATTCAGTATAAAGGGAACTTTCAGCGTGTTAAAACTTTATTCTTGTTCAGGAAGCCACTTAAAAGGCACATTTTTCTATAGAGGGTAGATGAGAATCAGCTAAGTTTGAAAACTAAGAATAAACTGATATTAATATCTACCATGACAGAAATACTTGAATATACATGAGGCTCTGAGAACGCAAATCTTTTTAGTGGTAGTGACTAAATCTAAAATGGGCTGAATTCCATGTTTCTGTACCTTGTATCTAAGGATTAGTAAGTAAGATTGGAAGAAAGAGCTCTTTGAAGGCTTGAACTTTATGGAGGCCTTTTCTAAGATAATCAAAGTCATCTTGGAGTTTTTTTCCATGTGGCCATTTAAGATTTTTGAGAATACAATAATATCATCAAGGTATACAAGGACATGATAGCTTCAAATCTCCCAGGGTCCCGTCCAAGGCATGTTGGAAGGTGGCTGGCGCATTACAAAGGCCCTAGGACGTCCTCATAGACTAAATAGCCTTTCATTGGCTATGTATGCACACTTGTCTCAGTACAAGGGGGCGAGCTCCACTTGCCAATATCCGCTAGTATGATCCAATTTAGAAAAGTATTAAGACTTGGTGATCAAGCGGATATAGTCGTAAATTTGGGGCTAAGGATAACTGTCTTTCTTGATGATGGAGTTGAGCTGGCAATATTCCATCACCACCCTATGACTGCCATCCTCTATCAAATCAGAAAGAGTAAGGCTGCCCAGGGACTGCGTGAAGGAACCAATAGCTCAGCTTTGAGTAGTTGTTTGAGCTCTACCGCCACTTGGGCTTCTTCAACCTTACTTTTTTGGTAAAGTTAGGACCAAAATGGGGGAGCATCCCCAGTCTACACATAATGTAGAACCCTCACATATTTGCCTATAGTCATAGGTCAAGTCCAAAAAAGGTCTGAGTACTCCTCTAATAACTCTTGAACCTGGCACTGTTGTTTCCAGATAAGCTCCTTTTCAATACAAGTGTTGAATAGAGTCAATGATGGGGGAGTCTCAAAACCATAAATCTCTCAGACTTCAAAAGCTACGAACAATATCAATAGCCTCTACTGGTAGAAGGCGAACATAAGGGTGGTAATATTAGGGCACACTACCCTAGGTTTGTCAGTAAGGTTAGCCAACAACACCAATACGGATTTGGCATAGTCATTATCTAGTTTCCCTACAAAGGTTAAGACCTCTTTAGCATATGGGCTATCTAGACCTCAGATCTCCAGCAGGTATCCAGAGGAAATGTTTTGTGGACCTGGTTATCTACACTAACTTGGAACCTTAGATGTATAGTGGTCAGCTTAGATAGTTATATTAGCATGCCTTCATGGCCATCAACAGCAGGCGGGGCAACTGCACTCAAGAGCCCCTCACATGATACTCGATTTGATCAATTTTACTCTCACACTCTCATAGGCAAGCCTAAGTCTTGACCTCCGTTTTAATCATATGAGGTTTTAGAGATTAGGGGAACCTGATGCCCTAGCAAGATTAGAAATCTGGTCATAATAATGTACTATTGCAGAGTATTCCTGAAGAAACTGAGTTCTGGGCAGAAGTTCATAGTTCAGGTTATCCAGTGAAAAAGTGGAAGTATTTACAGAGAGCTTCCCAAATCTGATAGGTAGGGTAGAAAGGCCCACGTGGATCGTGTAAACTGCAGTCCAACTATGCTATATTCAATGTAATACGTTAAGTCTGGAGCTATCTTGATATTTTTCATCAACTTAGACAAGATAACATATATGAGGGAACCACTGTTGAAGATGGCGTGAACCAGAATTTTATGAATTTATAAAGCGACGTGGGTAACCAAACACACAACTGTGGATGTAGCGTGAGAAACATAGGAGATTCATAAGAAGAGTAATCAGTATCAAGTTTTTTATTATTAGCAGGTACCAAAACTTCTTCTTCAGGTAGTATAGCTCCTGTTTCATTAGAGTTCACTTATGGTTCTTGAGGAGAGGTAAGGATGCCATCAAGTAGTGCATCGTCCTTCACGTTGACGGCCCTTTTACTTCCTCCACAGAATTTCATTTACAGTATGACTTGGCGCTGTGTTGGAAGCCGTTTCAGTAAGTTCATTGGGGTGAAGATTCTTCTGGTTTTTGAAAACATGGACCTAAGGATGGTTAGAGGAGGCAGAGGCGGTCATCTTAAGATGTAGAGTCAATGCAGGAATCTCTTTCAGCGCTTCCTTGAATTCTGAAATGCAAGTTAAACCATTTTCAGGCCTCTCATAAGTTTCTGAACTTCATGATAAGACCCAACGCGGAGATGATAGCAGTTATGGCGTCATCCAAGGTGATTCGGTTTGTGGTTACTAAAGGATGCGCTTGGGTGTAAAAAAGGCTGGAAAACTACACTGAGCTCTCTCCTTTGTTCAGGCGAATGCCCATGAATGCTTTTTTTATTGGCAGAGTTTGATTGCTGCCTAATCCTTGAATTAATGCAGTATGGACCTGTTCCCATGAGTGGCATTCATTTAGATGTTGAGTCATAATCCCTTGAGCGGTGCTATTCAGTCAGGATTAGATATGCTTCACCTTTTGTCAATTGGTAGCCTCTTCCATGGAAATTACATATTCATATAGGAAAACCGCAATATTTTCCTGGCCAAGGTTGAAATTCTCCTTAAAACTAGGTTTAAAATTATGACAAGAGGAGTGGAAAGGGTATTGATACCAGGACTGGCGTAAGCTCAGAAACTTTGGTTTTCATGTTGTTGTAGGGAACCTGCTGATCAAACTGTCATCTCATAACCTAAAGGTACTCTTATATCATCACAGCTTAACTTTATGGAGGGAATGGAGGCCTTGTGAGCAACCTGCTCTTTTAATGCTTGGATGTCAGCGCGTTGAAGAAGAAGCTAAATTTCTAAGTTGTTCAATCAGGTGTCAAACCCTAAGCAGGTTTGCTCAAGCTGATAAATGCGACTATCAGTGGGCTTTGTGAAGATGCTAAGATTATCCATTTCAATCAACAAGGCCTCAATAGAGACTCTAGGGTTGAGAGGGACTCCACCCACCTAGGCTTACACCCTTGGTCCACACTACATATTTGATCCTATAGGCAGTGAGGGCTGCCAGAACGTTCTACTTCCAGGAGTTGTAAGGATTACCAGGATAAGGCACTTTGAGATCAGAGGGCCCTTGAGGCCTACGGGAACCTTCAGGCCCTTCATTTTCAGTGAGGAAGTCATGAGAGACCAACTCCTAATAACGTCGCTGAAGGGTCTGCACCAGGTCTTCATCTTGGTGGAGGAGTTGGTCTAAGAAGTCTCAAGGAGTCGTACATCTTAAAGAAGCTGATCTTTAAGGTAGCCTAAAATTCCGCTGTCCAACACTGCAAGTTGGTTTTGGGCCTCATTGATTAACTGTCAGTATATACAATGGCTTCTCGATTATTGTGGACAAAGGAGGAGCCCACATTATTAAAATTGATAAAATGATAGTGTAAAGTTTGTGTAAGCCCTAGTTGTCATGAGACTCCATGATGGTTCATCCCAACTAATTGTTGGAGGTGATGAATAGCAGGATGAGTGAAATTTGTATATAGCTCTCAATCCCTAAAGCAAAACACCCGCTGGTAGTTGGTCCGAGATATATAGATCCTTCATGGTAGAAGGCACCAAAGAAGCATGGGAGTGAATCAAACAGCCTTTCACTGAATAGATGCCATTTAGTAACTGTTGGATTTTTCTGTTAAGGATTTAATATTGAAGTTGGTACTGATCAATGTCAAAGGAAGGTAGAGTGAAGTGGAAAATGCTCCAAAACTCTAAGCTTACGGGCTGCATGGGTGATACTTTTTATTGTGAGGTGCTAATCCATCAAGTGACACTACTTGACTGATCAGCAGGTTGACTTTCTTGATTACCATTATTTTCCATTTGTTCGTGATAGACGTTTTAACTTGGACAGCTCAGATCCCACTGTTGTAGCACCACTTTTCTCGGTGTGGCAGTTCTCTTGACTGATGCCAAAGTTAGTAAATGGGCTCAAAGATATAAACTAGTGGAGAAGTTAAAAAACAAAAAGATGGTGCGAATATAGACTACTTTATTGAGTTAAAAAGGAACAATATTTATAGGGCATGTGAGGAACTGGTGCCTTTAGGACCTTAATGGCCCATTATGATCAGGATCTTTCACAGCCTTCTGGATCGACTGCCTGGTCAGAACCCTCATTGTTCTGCATCGTCCTCATGACTGCAGCGGTGGGTGCTGCGCCTCTCAAGGTTCAGTAAGTGAGGCCAGTATTTCTGAAGGCGTTTACATTGATTCTCATTCGCATGACGCTTTCTGATTAAATCTCATATCAGTGCCTTCAGGGTAAGGTTTTGTTCTCACTGGTTAGAGAGTCAATCTACCAAAGATCAATTTGGGAGTAGGGATTTTGACTCGCTCATCATCTTAAATTCTAACAGTTTTGAATTTATTGCGGGGAAGGCTGACCATGGGATGGACACTTCTGAATATGACTCAGGAAAGACAAACTTAGTACAAGGGGAGGCACCCCAGAGAAGCGATGCTATCTCTTGTTGCCAGCAGGAACGCCACTTATGGGGAGGGGGAGGGAACGTGTAAAGGGGCCGTAGCCACTATTGAGCACGTGTGGAGGAAGGGGTCTGATTTGATGAACCAGACTGGGAACCAGGAGGATACCAGCTGTCAGCGATGCGGTGGGAGGTATCCAAACACCCACACTTGAAAGTGGTCCACCAAATGAGACCGGAATCTGTGGACAGCTTCTGGGAGGGTGGGGATGGAGCCAGCGATGGCATCCAAGACAATCGTGTGTTTAGTCCACATGGCGATTGCAACCACCAGAGCACGGAGGGAGGGTGGAAGGGGGGAGGCCATTGATGAAGCAAACATATCTCTTGACAGACTGAAAGGATGCGTTTGATCCTGGCCCAGCAGACGTTGAACTTCGCGCCATATCACTTTAGAAGTGGGGCACTTCTCCAGGCGGTGGAACAGCGTTCCATACTGGCCACACACGACACAGGATGAGTGTAAAGCATTAGAGCGCTCAGCTGTATGATACACCCGCCTCAGGCAGCGCCACACATGGGAGCGGACTTGAGGCTGCAACAGAGGATGGTGTGCGTATTTCCAGATAGTCTTTTGGGTCTAAGTGGAATAAGGGATGTCCATCATGTCCAGGTAGTCCACCCTGGATAGGACATGGGGTCGAATGGGGATCACGCCATCATGGATGGGTAGCCCCTGTACCTCTTGTGTGAACTGAGGAGAGGGGCGGCCTCTTCAGGTTGTATGTCCGCTAATACGAATTATCCACTCTGCGCTTTGCATGGAGAGTAGGATTCGTTTGTAGTGGGTTTTAGTCCCGTAAGGACCTGTGGCCGATGTGTGTGATGCGAGGTATTTCATCAGGGAGTGGGGGTTTGAGGGATTGTTGAGGCCCAAGGCTCAGGAGAAGTTGGAGTGGGCCGCGTGGGACCAGTGTTGGGATGGGAGTGTAGGAGCGGTGATGGCTGCGATCCAGGTGCCTAGGGTCTTGGTAGCATGGGCTTTGAAGTCAAGCAGGCCCATGCCACCCTGATGATGAGGGCCAAACATGACCTCTAGCCATACTGGTGGAGGGCGGCCTGACCAAAGCCATCCTTGCAGCAAAGCATACAGGGATTTGAAGAAGCTTGGGGAGAAGGGGATGGCGTGGGCTCCGAACCAGACTTTGGATAGGAGCATAGAGTTGGCAAGAACAACCCTGCCAGTGAGGGTAGTAGGGTGGCTCTGAGAGAGGCAATTCGCTTTGTCACGTTGTCCAGTATATGGCACTCCATTACTGCTGATGCATATCCACCTGCCTCCATCCACACGCCCAGATGGCGCACCAGTCCTATGGTAGGACGTGGCACGAAGGGGAGCACCAGTGGAGCGGTGTGTGTTGAGTTAGTAAGGCGTGGATGTGGGCGAGCAGATGTGCTGGGTTGGGAACTAATTGCTGGGGCCCAGCAGTTCTGAAACTGACCAAGGAGGATGATTTCGGTTTTGGAGGCGTTCAGTGCCGCGTTGCTTACCCGGGAATATTTCTGGATGATGGCTTCAAGCGCGCGTGCATCTTTGTTATTAGACACCCCCACCACGCAATCATCTGCAAATGCCATCATCTTGACTGGAGTTTGGCCTAGCACATGGACCCCAGTGAGTTGGGCATTCACATTTCGCAGTAGTGGGTCAAGGCTGAAGTTGTATAAGAGTGTGCTAAGGGGGTCCTCTTGTCGCAAGCCCCTTTGAGGGCGAACTACTTCCGTTAGGAAGCCTGGGCCACGCACTGCCATTGTCGCAGATTCCGTGAGCAGCATTACCCAGTTTCTGAAGCGGGGGGGTAGGCGAAATTGATGGAGGCAGACCCTTAGGTATTCCCATTTTACTCTATCATAGGCCTTTTGTTGGTCCAAGAATACCAGTGCCCCAGAGGCTGTGGACTGACATGCATTAGCCACGGAGTGCATGTTATCCCAAATCGACCTTCTGGGGATGAAACTGAATTGTTCTGGTGAGATGGTGGCAGATGCTACAGTCCCTAACCGTTTGGCCATGATTTTTGTTAAAATTTTGGTGTCTGTGTTTGTTAGAGAAATGGGGCGCCAGTTGGCTAAGTCTAGCTTATCCCCTTTCTTGAAGAGTGTGACAGTAAAGTCCTCAGGTCCTCCTGGTAGGAGGCGCGTTTCCAACAGGCTTTGGTTAAGTGAGGCTAGCAGCAATGGGGATATATATTTGAAATATTTTTTGTAGAACTCATATGGAATGCCATCTGGGCCTGTGCATTTTCGGTTTGGCGCTCCGCAAATGTCTGTCCATAATTCGTTTGGAGTAATCAAATTCATTATTTCTGGGTATCAGAAAGTGGTGCAGATGCGGGCTTGATCGAGAAATTCTGCCACTTTGGCTGGCTGAATTGGATCAGATTGGTACAACTCAGAGTAATACTTTTACATTTTGATTGCCACTTCAGCTGGTGTATCCACAATGGAATTATCCGATCTTTGCACCTGTGTGCAGGCCACGCTCTAGCGTGGTGCAAAAAAAATTTTAAAGAAACGTGTGGTGCACTTGTCGCCTTTTGTGATGCGTGTGGCCCTGTACTGAACACAAACCCAATGTTTGTGTTTTCTTTCGAGTGCATTGAGGTGGGCAGCTGCCTCCGCCCACTTCCGGCCTCATGCAGAGCTGTATCCTATAACTAGGATGTTGGACTCCAAGTGTGCCAATTCTGCCAGGGCGCATGAGATAACCACCGATGTGGCTCGTGAGTGTCTGGAGGAGAGATGGCGATAGTGGCAGATGGTGTCATCTTTGAAAGTTGCCCATGTGGAAATGGGGTCCGCGCAAAATGGTGCAACAAACTTTTTTGCCAAATTTGCCTCTTCCACCCATGTGGAAAATCCTGGCAACGCGAGCTCGGGGGGCGGATTTTGCACCAATGTGGGGCCTTTGCAACTGTGACGGGTAAGTGGTAGGTTATTGAGACCAGTCAGTGGTCGGAGAATTCCATTTTTGTTGTTTTGAAGTGGGAGATGTGGGGTTGGAATTTCGCCGTTGTTAGAATAAGGTCAATGCGGGTCATGGACCTTAATTGGCCGTTATGGGGCATGGGGGCATGTCATGTTTTTGAGCAGTGGGGCATGTCACGGCAGCGCATCCATTAACTTAAGGGTGGCTTTTAGAACGCGTAGTTCTATGTGACCCCATGGGGCGTGGGGTGAGGGAGGCCACCGGTCCATTGGTGAGGTTAGCCAACAGTTCATGTCACCAACTAGGAAAGAATCAGGGGGTAGCGGGAGGGATTTGACCAATGAGAAAAATTACTGACGCTTGTGTGCACCGTTTGGGGCATAGATGTTGATGATTGCATGTGCAACGTCGGCCCACAAGAAGGTGATGACGAGCACTCAGCCATTTAGGAATATTTCTTAGGATGTGAATTTGAAAAAATTATTTTTCCTAATTAGCACCCCACAGTGCTTCGACCAAAAGGATAGGGATGGGAGGAGCATTGTTTTCCAAGCTTCCTCGGAACCTCATGGACAGTGGGACTCCTGGATGGCCAGGATATCCATGGGTAAATTGTGTTGTAAAAAACTTCAGTTTCCTAGTGCAGATGGGGAGGCCTTGAGTCCGGTGATATTCAACGTCCCTAGAGTGAAGGTTTCCCCCATCGCACCTTAGGTGTGAGGGGGTGGGCCCCGGGCCCACCAGCCTCTTCAAAGTCCCCACGGGCTTTCACAGCAGCATGGGTGTTAGCAGCAACGCTATCAGGGTTTTTGTTAATTTTTGTGGAAAGAATCACGTTGGCTTTGGCCTTCACTTTTTGTTTTCCCGATGTCAGACGAATTTTTTGTGGTGTGGATGAGTTTGGTGCATCGTCGAGTGGGTCAAAAAAAAATTTTCAGTTGGGATAGGTCCCAAGTCAGTTTTGACCAGAGCTTGGGTGCAGCGATTGGGTGAGATTAAATCTCCCATTGGATCCTCAGATTGAGTGGCCCGCTCAGCATGGGCTTCCCAATCTGATTGGATGATGGATTCCTGAGTTGCTTCTGCCACGAAGGTCTCCATGTCCTCCTGGCGTTGTATGTGTGGGATAGCGGAGGCAACTTTGGCCACTTCCTTGGCTGCAGCTCTATGGGCCTGCTTGGCCTTCTTCCACTCCTGCGGGGAGATGGGCTTTACCAATAGGTAGCAGCCTTGTGCTCCCCACGGGAAAGCCTCCTTGGTGCTTGCAGTTGGTTCATAGTACACCTCTCCACTGGCCATGGCCACCGAGGGGTGCTCTTGGAATGTGACGCCCTCCTTGATGGGGCATGCGTGCACCTTATGGCCAAACGCATCACAGTGGGTGCAAATGGGGGGTGCGCTGTCCACGGTTACCTGGAATAGGTGGGTGGTATGCCCTGCAATATCAGTAAAAGTGGAGTGCGGGATCTGGGTTAGGTCCTTCGCGATCTCCTCAGTTGGGGCCAGAACTGTGATGGCTTTGCTGGTGCACAGGTGTGGCATCAGCATGAAGCATTGCATTTCGAAAGATTGTATTTCGCCATATATGGTGAGACCATCTTTCAGGTGTTGCTCCAAAATATCACGTTTTACCGTAGTAGGCAAAAAGTCAAACGTGAGGAAAATTTGGTTTGATTTTGTCCATCTGGTGCATTTGGTTTTGACGACCCGTTGCCCTTTTGGGGAAGTCAACTACTATGCGCACCGCTGCAGCCTCATCTGCTGCTATTCTGCTTTTTAAAACCTAGGTCCAGCCAACTGTGCGACATGGAGTGAGGTGCAACGTACACCGCGGTCAGGAAAATTTTGTGTACATCTTCACAAAATTTTTCCCATAAGGCCGTTTTTTGGATGTCTAGATACACACAGACTCCAAATTCCACCGATGAAAGTGGCTGGGAGTGTGGCGTGTTGATTTACTGGTTGCATCATGCTTGCCCGCGAGTATCTCTGGGGAAATTGTGACCACCAGTTTTTTGAGATTATTATCTATTCCGCCAGATTCTCCATGGCGTTTTTGAACGTTGGAGGCCGCGGGCCTTCCGCCTGCTCCTCTTACCTTGCTTGCCCAACTGCTCCCTGACATGGGCGCAGACTAATCTCCTCTGTGAGATTATCAAACTAGATTTAGTCTTGAATTTAATAGGTTGCAAAAGTGTTTGCAACGAGAAAGAAAAGTTACCTTAAATTCTAACAGTTTTCTTTTCTGTTTTCATAAACCGTTGATCTAATTCAAAGTTGGCTTTGATTCCAAAGTCCTTTAGGGCCTATTGGGAAAAAATAACTGGAAGTGGTTTTTTTGGTTTTGGTAAAAACAACCACATCATTATAGCAGATTTACCTGCTATTTCCACAGGTTTAAAACGCTTAATCACAATAAGGTTTCTGAGTTCCCAGCCATCAGATACCATGTTTCTATGAAGGATTTCTTTGTGGCCAATGACCATATATAATTTTCTAATCACAACATTTTTTGATGAGCTATGTTGAGAAAAATGTGAATTGTGTATCCAAAGAGGGACCATATGTGTGGAGAGCTCACATATTGGTGAGTAGAATATCTTGTTTTGGCCTCATTTCAAAGCCAGGTGAGTAAAAAAGCTTTGTAGAGGTCATGAAATAACGTGGATCTAGACTTTCACCGGTCTCCAAAGTTACTGAAAATAATTAATTCTTTCAAGATTTTTGTAGCCAAGATCCCTTTGTTTGGTATAACACCAGATTAGGATCTTGTACAGTGAATTGCTGTGGTAAAAAAGTTTTGTGGCAGTTGTATTATTCATTACTGGATAAGTTTTCTGAAGGGAGAACTTCTGTACTACTTGGGTTGCATTAGTACTGCAGGATTTCTTGGCCTATTTACAAATTCTGGCAAGTGGAGGGGATTATTATTATATTTTCTTCTTAGCTCATCTTATAATTCCATAAGATACATGTGGTTCACAGGGTTCTTTCTGCTCTTGGTTCAGGAGGTCACCAAGTTTTAATTTTCTTTGTTGGGGCATAATAATTACTGCAGTTGGATTTTCCTTGCTGTTTACGTTTTTATTGGCATATACCTCTTCCAGTAGGAGTTGACAGGCTTGTTCTACTTCTTGTTGTAAAGATTGATACTAGATCTGATGAGGGGTAGCCTGTAATGTACTTGCAGCGGCCCAGAGTATGAGTACTGGCAGTACATATGCTGTTATTTAAAAATTTTATGATAGTTGCATAGTATTTGGGTGTAGGTATGGCAGATAGTGTCTTTTGGTACTTCCCCATATGGCTTTGCCGGCGGGGTGTAGTACTAGTAGGGGACAGAATTAGCAAAGTTTGCTTATCCAGAGGTTGGAAGTAATCATGGGTTCTCTGGCTAACTCTAGAAATATATCTTCCATCTAAGTAGTCCACTTTACAGTGCCAGCAAGGGTTTCACTGCCTTAAATGATGTCTGGGTTTGTTTCAACTATAGCAGTGAAGGGTGCTTTATGGAGGTTTTCCCTTAACTTCTATAGTGAAATGTTGCATTTTCTTAAAAAAGGCATTCACCTGTGCAGTGAGCTCATGGGGAGGACTGTTTAGTTGCAATTTTAGGATAACCTTACCCTTGAACTCTACTTCTATCTAAGTTTTTCTGGATTTAAAATTGTTTGGCTTGCAGCTGGTAAGGCATGTGTACTGGCAGAAGATTTTAATGGCATGGTCTGCGCATGAAGATTGTTTTATGAGAACTGTACCAAGGTATGATTTTTATAAATCATACAGAAACTTTTCTAATAACTGTTGATCCATTATATCGCAGTAGTGATTGCAGACTGGTAACATTCTCCTAAGAGGTCACCAAATTTGTTCAGGAAGCAGTTAATGATATCATATTCTTTGTATCACATCCAGCAGAACTTATCATAGATTTGCATGGTCAATACCTAGAAATTGGCATAGAGACCTTCTAGCCATTTTCCCATGTGTCAAATGGGAGGTTGGCGCAATGATATCTTCTTGCTGCACATGTTATAAGTCTGCACCTTGAAAAATCTGTTATCAGTAACTCACATCATAGTTATCTCCCCAGGATGCGTAAGCATCTAACCATTCATCAATTAAGCCATTCTCAAATTTTTCTAGTGTTTTCTGAGTGTAAAGCTGTATTGGCATCAGGGTCATGGTCTGGCTCTGAAAGGCATTCACAGTTTCCCTATGTTAGAAAATTTAATGTATGACTAGTTGGTATAAATGTTTTGATGTCAAATATAACACAAAAAATTTAGTATTTTCCCCTAACTCTTGGTGATTTAGTTTGGACTAAAGTCATTATATTACTCCTAGAACTTGGCTGAATAGCTTGTATGCTATTCATACACTTACCTCAAAACCCAGATGAATAGGTGAACTGACTTGGATATTCTCCCGCGCACTAACTCTAGTTAAGTGAACCTTCTTAAGAGAGACGACCCTTTTTATAGAACTGGAGGGGGTTTAAGGGATAAATATTTTTTACCCACCAATCACCAACTAGGACATTTAGTGTTCAGCTGGGATGAAAATATTATCAAGGTTCCTGATTTGATTTAATATACTAAATTGTTAACACATGTATTTTCATCCATGGTGTCGACCAATCACCTGAAACCTAGCCTTATCAGGGTAAATAGATTTCAAGATTTCTGGTAGATTGAATCGTTCATTAGCTAAGTTGAGCAACCCTCTTCATATTCTGAATCCTTTTCCGCATCTCACTATTAGTCTCCAAGTGTCCTAAATAATGGGAACATCATCTTAATGATCTATCGCTTATTATCCCCAGCTTTATATTAAAATCATCACAATTAAATCTAGTTGTGATTTATGTTTACCCCAAAAGTCTAAAACAGCTGTTGAGAATTTCAACACTCTTGCATCTGATATTGCTGAGCTCTTGTGACTACGCACCTGTGATCAATAACTTGCCAGGGCTCCAACAATTGGTGCTCATTACAGGGGTACCTTTATACCACATTCTTTTAGCTAAAATGGAAAACGTTTGGGTAGGTAGCCCTCCTAACCTCTCCGTTGAAGATGACCCAAGGATAGCTGTTTTAGAACAGCAACTAGCAAAAGCTTTGTTGCTACTTGAGAAGCTCAAATGACATCTTTCTTAAAATCCTTATGGGGCCATTCCTGCTGTCCCTAAACCCCCTTTTAGAGACAAGTGTACCATGGGTGAAGGTAATATTTTCTAATTTATCTTAGTTTATAAATCTGTCATGGAAGGGTTGACCAATCACCAGAAAACCAAGCACATCTTCTGTTGGAGATATAACTATGATGACCAAAGTTACTCAAGATTGTAATTATATCTTGGTCTAATGAGATTGCATAATCTACGTCAAAGATATCCAATTCTAGGATAGACCGATGATCAACCCTTCAGAGTTATCAACCTTCTCTGAAGGATGATTATAAGCTATCTGATGAGACAGAAAATCATATAAGAAGGTCGGTCTCAACAAATAAGAATCTTATCAGATTGGTCATCATAAGTATGGTATTAATAATCAGCAATATTGGTCATCTAATAGGAAAGATAATACCTCAGGTGCATCCCGAAAATCCTCACGCATAACTACTAAATCTACCCCTATAAATGTCCCTCATTTCTAAATTGTAAAGAACCACGATTTTTGTCTTTCGTAGCCTAATTTTGGTCTTTTCAAATAGGATTCTGTATTTCCTACTGGAATCAACTATAGCAATGGAACTAATAACTTCTTTGTAATCTATATATCTTTGCTAGAGTCATGGAACTAATAATTTTGTAGCGTTTGTAGCACCTGCTATTATACTTTCTTACAAAATTCCAATACTGGTGCTCCCTGCCAGGTCTGCTTCTGAGGCTACTTGGTGAAAAAATAATTTCTCAACAATGAATATGTCTAGCAAAGAAAGCCCCTCTCCTGAGGAATCAATGCGTATCACCCAATGGGTACACTCCAACAGGCAAGAGATGCCTTCCGCTAATACAAATAATATGCGATTTCAAGATTTTATGGACTTGGTCATCAAGGGCCTTGACCAAACTAATTATCAGATTCAAGCCGCAAATGTATAAGAAATGGACAAAGGCTTGATAAGGGGGCTATCCAGCCTGGTGCTCATCCTAATCGTGACTGAGAATTTTTAGTTGCTGAAAATATGATGAACTTATACAATCAAGCGGTGTTACAGCCTACCAACGTTGGTTTGGCTAGAGCTGAGCAGTACCTTTGGCATTATGTACATCCCGCTATTCACCATGTACTCCAGATTTTGGGGTTGCATCATTTTGAGATCCAGTTCCAGTTGTCTCTGGCACAACACTTTCACTCTCAGTTATCCTCATTTTATTAAATGGTTTTTAACTTTGGACGAGATAATCAGGAAGCCATTATCAATAATAGTGTAAAAATCAACAATATACATAACCAGTTAGTGAGAATTGATAATGGTGTTATGGGATACATTGGCCAAGAAATATCTCCGCAAGTTAGTGATGTCAATAACCCTATTCACCACCGTATCACATCCCTTGAGGATGAGAATACAAGACTACTGGAACAATTGCTGGTCAAACATGAGGAGCACTTTGGTGAGCTTGATGGTCTAGACCAACATCTTGTTTGAATAATGAGTACTATCAGAGAAGGTGGACCCAGCCTTGTTGGTCCTTCTGGACTGCCGGTACCACCTAGTTCCCTTTCATTAACCCCAGGACCTCCTGGTGAATGTGATCCTCCTGGTCCAGTGGGTCAACAAGGCCCACCAGGGCCAGCAGGTCAATATGGGTCGCAAGGGCTCCTGAGACCTCCTGGTCCCCCTGGCTCCTCTCTTTCAATGCCCTATTCTAAACCTTTGATTCTACTAGTATTGAGAGTACAGGCATTAGAAACCCAAATCTGAGCCATAGCTCAAGGGTGTTTCTTATCATTGGAAGGCCTACCAACTGACCCCGATTGCTCTTTAACCAACTTATTGGATAGCATGGATAATGCTCATTGTCTATGTTATGCTAATCAAACTATGCAAGAAGCCCAGTTTGCAAGGCTAAACGCTTTCATTGAACGGTTATCTGCTAGATGTGAAGTACTTGAAAGCAAGCAGTAAGAGATGATCACTGTGATTTCTAACTTGGATCAACAACCTGCGAATGATCATCTTGATCAATTGGTTCATAATTTACAGGAGGACCTCAATCATTTAAGGCAACAAGTTGATCAAAATTTCACTCAATCTCCTATACCAGAATCCGAACCCTCTGAAGCTGATCCAGTCATAGTATCAGGTGTACAAATTTGAGTAATGAACTCACTACCTTCAAACATACTTTTATGGTTAAGTTTGAGCCGGGTGAAGGTACCATCCATTCGTTTCTCCTTGTCTATTAGCGTGCAATGGATGGGGCAACTGATCAACAGAAGGTCCAGCATATTACTCTTGCCTAAGCTGTTTCGCGCAAGAAATTATGGTTCCTCACCTAAAGGTTTGTAATACATGGTCTCAAGTTAAGACCGCCATCTAAAGGAATTCAGTAGTAATTAAATCTTTGTTAACCAAAAGCAAGCCTTTATGAGTACAAGTCAAACGATGAGAGTCTATCCAGGATTTCACTATAAGATTCTACCATGAGGCCCAGACTCTTGCCACTTGTGACCAGATTACTGTGGATGATGCCATATCAGCTGTAATGAGTGCATTTGCTTCTCGCACTCAGTTACTACTACATTTGAAATCACACTAAGAGAAATTTTTGATCCATTATTGACATCAAAGAAGCGCTCATGGAGATTCCTAATGGTGTGGTACACCCGACCTCCACTGATAACCCTCATTCTTATATCCATGTAATGCCACTATAACCCAAACTTAAACAGAAGTAGGAGCCGTGCACTTATTGTGGTCTCTTGGGTCATGTGGTATCTCAATGTTGGAAAAAGCAAGCGGGTGAGTCAAAAAAGAGGAGTCATCATAGGGCATGAGGCTCCCTGTGCTGACCTACCTCCTGTGCCTCCATCGAAACCTTTTAACTCTTCTACAGATTGGTATGTGATATCCGCTCCTGGTGAACTTGATGTCCCTGATGAATTAGCCAACAAAGATACCATTTCTGATTACGCTTCTGTTTATTCTTCTTCTAATTCAATTCAAACAATTAATTCCTCAGTGTTTTCAATCCCAAACTTTGGCACTGATGTGACCTGGGTGGAAGTCATCGTGTATAAGGTGAAAGTTTTGGCTATTATTGATACAGGATCGCCTTTAATGTAATCTCATCCAGGCTTTTATAAAAAATCAAATTGGCGCCGGACTTAAACCATTTCCAAGACTATGGAACAGCTGGTCCTTCCTACACTAAATCTATAGGAGCTTACTCCTCTCTTCCAATGCGCTTTGGAAAGTTGGTTGTGTCAGCCTCTGCAGTAGTGTTGGATAACAACTGCTATGGCTTGCCCTTTGGAACCAAGTTTCTCATTAATTTTGATGCGATAATCAGCTTTAAGGACAATTACCTTTCTTTGATTGGGTACCAAGTACCTCTAATTCTACAAGAGGTTCCCAATAGCAAAAGCAAACTCAAACGACGTGTTTGCTTATTGTAATACCCCACTTCTATCTCTCAACTTGAATACCAATCTTGGGAACGAGGACTATACTTCCACCTCCATCAGCTTGTGCCTCTGAGTAAATGCCTTTATATTCTAACTCTCCAATTACTATTCCCCCAAAAGTTCAAGTCATCGTTGATATGGGAGTACAATTAATTGTACCCACTGATCATGTGTTAGAGATCTTAGGCAATCAAAATCCCTCTCATCTGGAGGCTTTACCCTGCCCTGGTATGCTTGATCCTGCTTATAATAGGACTTTTCTAGTCTTACTAGCTAATCTTACCTCTCAACCTATGAAATTGAATCAATGTACCCCCATTGCTTATGTGCAGCCTACTCCTGTGAGTGAAATTTTAATTATCTCAGGATATGGGGGTTTACGTGATATTGGGTTGGAAGAGCCCCCTATCATTGCTAGAAGTGACATCAAATTTGTGGATTCACTCAAACTGGAACAACAGCATGAAGCTGAGGCTCTGACTGAAGAGTATGCGGTTATATTTGCTCAAGTTCCTGGATATTTTGGACTAATGAAAGATGTGCAGCATCAGGTGAAAACTGGGGATACTCCCCCTACTCATTTTCAACCATATTGCAAATCTAAAGTTGAGGAGGCTCAGGTCTCAGTGGAATTGAAAAACTCCTTGATGTGGGGCTATTAACGCCTTCTAAGAGTCCATGGCTTCTCCCTTACTACTCATTCAGAAAAAAGGATGGGGGCCATAGAGTGCTCATGGACTATCATTGGCTCAATGCTGTTACCCAAAAGGATTCTTATCCTCTACCTCGCATTGATGATTCATTGAGATTATTGTATGGGTGACAATACTTCTCAGCTATGGACCTTGCGAGTGGTTATTGGCAATTTGACCTAGCTCCAGAAGGTCATCAAAAATGTGCTTTAATCTCTAGTGAAAGGCTATTTGAGCCCACTTGTATGCTACAGGGGCTTTGTAATGCCCCTGCTACTTTTCAACGAGCCATGGATGGCTTATTTGAAGATTTGAAACTTTCTTGAGTTTTGGTATACTTAAATGATGTTACAGTGTTTTCTCGCACTTTTATAGAGCATTTGGCTCATTTAAAGGAAGGTTTTGGTCAGATGCATCATGCTTCATTTAAGCTAAACCCATTCAAGTGTGCTTTTTTAAGACTGAGATGAAATTCTTAGGTCATTAAATTAATCGCGCGGGAACTTTACCCTTATCTAATAAGATACAAGCTATTTCATACATGCATGTTCCTAAAAGCTTGCGCGATATTCAAGTGTCTTTAAGGGTGGTTGGTTATTACCAACAATTCATCCCTCATTTTGTGGAGATTGCGGAGCCTTTAGTTTTATTTTTGCACAAGAAAGTCTCTTTTGTAGGGGAAGAATTGCAGCAGCAAGCCTTTAATATGTTGCACCAAGCCTTAGTGAGTGCACAAATCTTATGCCATCCTGACTTTTCCAAACTATATACTATTTACCAATGTCTGTTATATTTTATAGGAGCCATTCTGGCTCAACATGATACCACCCTGGTTGATCACCCCATTGCATACTATAGTAAAACCCTTTCTAAGGCTGAACGCAATTATAGCGTTACTGAGGAGAATGCCTTGCAGTTTTGTCCGCCATCAATCATTTCCACCCTTACCTCTATGGCAAGCATTTCACTATTGTCACGGATCATGCTTCCTTGGAGTGGTTGCAACAAATGAAGGATCCTGTTGGGCGCTTAGCTAGATGGGCGTTAAAGTTCCAGAATTATGACTTTACTATTCAACATCGCGCTGAAGCTATTTATCAAAACACTGACTGAATTTCTTGACTACCTATACTAACGTTATTATCTGCTGAGGAGGATCGCATCTATGACTTGATTGGTAGACCTGAGCTCTGGTACCAGGAATCTAATGATGTTATATCGAAATTACAATCCTTATCCAAAAATACTCAGGTTAAAGAAGGTTCATTATACAAGAAGTTGGGATCTAAGTGGTTGCCCTTTATTTCGCCCTCTGTGAGGAATGATACTATTATGGAGGCTCATCAAACTGTAGGGCATGGAGCTGTCGCTAAGACCCTACAGTGGTTGAAAAACATTGTGACTGGGATAACATGCTGGAATCTATACATGATGTGTTGGAGTCTTGTCTTACTGCCAACAATAATGTGGTGGAAATTCAATGTTTCAACACAAATTGTGGGACCTTCTGAACCTTTCTCTACTATGAGTATCGATTTGGTGGGTCCTCTCCCTACTGCCACTTATGGACATTGATATATTCTGTTAGCTATCAACCATTTTACTAAATAGATTGAAGTTAAATAAGTCTCCACGGTCACCGCTAAGGCTACGGCGTCCTTTCTTTTAAAGCAAGTTTTCACCAGGAATGGTAGCCCAAAAGTCCTTTTATTGGATAATGTGGCCAACTTCATTTCTCAGATGGTATCTGAGCTTACTAAATTAATGGGTAGATATCAGTCATTTATATCCCCATATAATCTTTTTACTAATATTGTGGTTGAATGAGCAAATGGTACCCTTGTAGCCATTCTTTAAAAGATGGCTTCCAATGACCCTAGTAGATGGAATCTCTATTTGCCTAGTGCGATGTTAGCCTATAGAGTTATCTACTATTGTATAATTAGAATGTCTCCTTTTAAAGCTTTTGATGGTCAAGATCCTATCTTCCCTCAATTGTACAACCTATACTTGCGGAAGCTACCCTGCAAACTACTGATTTAGTTATGAGGAGACTAGCTGATGAAATCATTTGAGTACAATCTTTAGCTTCAAATTCCCTTGCTGCTACCACCTTAAAGAAGAGAACAAGAACCAACGCTAGTAGATCTACGCTATCAGAATATCAAGTCAGGGATCATGTACTCTTCTATCATCATAGGCTGGGAGGAAGGATTCACAAACTTGAAACCTTATGGGCTAATCCTTACTATATTATTTATTGTTGGGGTATTAAATAATCATTTTCAGCTGTTGATACTGGTACTGTTATCAATAGAGTGCACAGTAGATTTCTCCAGAAAGTATGTGCCCCTAGGCAAGATCTTGAGGGAGAAATTGTTGTAGATTTAACTATGATGATTAAACTTACTCAGAATTGAAATTTGATATCTCAATATAATGAGATTGCAAAATCTACATCAGATAATCCAATTTTAGCATAGACCGATGATCAACCCTTCAGAGTTATCAACCTTCTCTGAAGGATGATGCTAAGATATCTGATGAGACAGAAAATCATATAAGAATGTCAGTATCATCAAATGAGAATCTTATCAGATCATGTCATCATATGTATGTTATTAATAATAAGCAATATTGGTCACCTAATAGGAAAGATCTTACCTCATATGCATCCTGAAAATCCTCATGCATAACTACTAAATCTAACCTTTAAGTATCCCTCATTTATAACTAATAAAGGACCAAAATTTTTGTCTCGCATAGCGTAATTTTGGTCTTTCATACGGCTTTTGTATTTCTAATTGGAATCAACTATAGCAATGGAACTAATAAGTTTGTTGCAATTGTATCGTCTTTGCTAGAGCCACAGAACTAATAATTTCGTAGCCTTCATAGCACCTGCTTATCATAGTTTCTCACAAAATTCCAATATCTTCTCTTGCTTAAGTCACATAGCCCAAGAGGTAGTGGTACCTCATATGGACACTCTTAGTAACTGGGTGGAGGTTAAGGAAGCGCTTATTGAGAGATTTGGCTCAAAGCAGAGTTTAAGTAGGAAAAACCAGGCCTTTACGTGCCTTAGCGTGCAAAAAGGAGAATTAGTTGTCGTTTTTGTTGATTAATTTTATAGTGAAGCCCAGCCACTGTTAATTGCAACGATGTTGCCTCTTGATGACGCCGTTACTTCCATTATAACTGTATTAATTTCCCCTACTTCCTTGGCGAGGCACATTTCTTTGGTAAAACGCTTTTTCTAAATGTTCACTATATCAAGGAGGCTCTGCTAGTGGTGGCTTATTTCCATAAGGTTGAGACTTCCAAAGGAAGTGTGTTGAAACCCTCAAGTCTTGATCATGAAGAAACTCTCAATCATATCCCAGAGGAAGGATTCCACAATGACCACATGGACACTTTTATGGCTTTTCGCCTCTCAAATCTTGCCCCCAGGTACAGCAAAAACAAGACATCACTCTGTTACATGAAGATGAGTCCAAGATCTCTAAGCCAGCCAACAAAAAGCTCAATCCAAATCCTGTTGAAGCTTAAACGCCTCCTCCCACACCACACTGGTAGTTGAGCGCCCCAAGAGCATCTACTGCAGCAAGGAAGGGCCTGTTGACAAGGTGTGTTGTACAAAGAAAGCCACCAAACCTGAAGTGTTTGAACTCTCTCCTATCACTTGGTTGGCTTGTATAGATAACTCCTATGATGACAAATCTTAAAAAGGTTATGAAGATGATGGATATTATATTCTAGGAGCCTCAGTTAAAGTAGGGATACCTTATCAGTTGAACCTTAAAGGAGTAAATAAGGCCATGATATCAGATGAAACTTATCTTAGCCAAGTTCTGGGGTGCCATGCAGTTATTAATACCAATAGTGATGCCGATCAATTTATTTCTTTGTTGATCTGACCTATTAAGCTGGTTCATACCTTGCAATCCATTAAAGATAGATAACCTGAGACAGTTCAAAAACTTGCCTTTACTTTCCGTCTCAAAGAGGTTCTAGCTCTCCCTAACTTTGGTGGAATCTTAACCAAGGCAGAGTTAGTCATCAACAAGGCGCAGGTTATGGCCATCCTTGACACCAGTTTTTCAATCAATGTTATCTCCATAGTCTTATCTAGAAGATTAAGTTGGCGTTTGACATGAAATACTCCTAAGGGTATGGAACTTCAGGTCCCAAGAGTACTCGTGCTATTGAAGCATACTCCTCCTTACCCATCATATTTAAAGCTTATCTTTTCAGCACCTGCTGTGGCCTTGGCAACAAAACTACTATATGCTTATTGGAACTCAATTTATGCTTGAGTACAACGGAACAATAAATATGAAACAGGGGTATCTCTCCTTGCTCACTTACAAGGTTCCTCTGGTTTAAAAAATAAAGATCCTGTTTTTCTGTTCATTTTCATTTTTTGAGTGACAATTACAAAAGTAAGATTAAACTCTCTCCGACTGGCCACATCCATTTCATTATTAATGACCTCAGATCTTTTTTTAGCACTAGATGGTATGACCTCAGATCTTCTGCCTGCTGTTCCAGTGTGGGGCAGCAGTGATTCACCACCTAGCATTTTCCGCCCTGTGGGAAAACATGTAAGGATGGGCTCATAAGTCCACCACAATATTCTGGCCAATTTGTCCCTCCACGGGACTTAGCGCTTTACCTTGTGTGGATCCACCCATCTCTCCCCCACCTGCTTGCCCTTGCTCACTCCACAATTTGATTTTGCCTCTGTGTTGACTATATGCATTTATTCCCATATGCCAACAAACCAATAATTGAACTTGCCTTGGCTGCCTTTGCACTGGCTGGCTTTATTGATTTCCGCCCTTTCAAGGGCTATTTTGGTATAGGCTTCCAAACTGAGGAGGACGCTGCAGTGGCGGCGTTGACTCCTTTAACTTGTAAAAATACCCCTATTCCTACTACCCGTACTTGACTCCCTGCTGACACCACACTGGTGGTGTCATTTGCAAATCTCCCTTCACATATCCCACCCCAAAGTTTGTACAAAGAATTGATGTCAGGGCTTTTTGGTTTATTGCACGCAACCCAACTTTGTCTTCACCATTCCCTGCTGGTGCAGAGCACCTTGCTGCCCCTTGCACCACTGCTAACATCATCCTACACCACTCCACCATCACCTAACAAATCCTCCCAAGTGCTCACATTGCTGCAGCACTGTAGCATTTTTTGGGCTCATGTCAACAACGTCAACAGATTTGTCCCCTCTTTTTTGGGTTAAACCACTCTAAAAATTCCTGCCCCATGCTGCTACATCTGTTCAATTTTTGAACCCTTGTCAATAGCATCTGAATGGGATGTTTTTTTGCCACCTCCCACCCAATCCACTCGCTCACTGGGCCAGAATGGGAACTCTGCCCCCACCAAAACCTCCAGCCACACCCACCAACATAAATTCAAAACAACCAATTGGAATCAGGCTTAGACCACTGTTCACCACCAAGCAACTCCCCATTTACCTACTACCACCCACCCTAATTCTGCTCCCCTGTTCAATTGAACCAAAATCCTTGGCCTTATTGAATGATGTTGACAAATCAGGTGAGATTGTCATGAAGGAAGATGGCAAATAAAGGTGAAGATAACCCGGATGGGTATAATTTGAATGAAATTTTTACCTCGGATTTTGATAAACTTATCTCACTCAGACGTTATGCCCTAAACTCAATTCTATCCCCTAACAAAGTGACCACCAGCTTTCCTTAGCAGCGGTGCCCCCCCATTGTCACCAACTCTGAATTGAAGTTGCAAAGTCTGTTGAGAAATCCATAATGGGCTGAGCACAGTTAACTTCCCATCTGATTTTCATGAAAACGTTCAGGATGAAATCAACAATTTGGCTGATGCCGCCATCAACTCTACCTTGCATGTTACTAAACTAGTGACATTTACCCCAAAAATTGTAATCGCCTGAAAAATGTAATTTGTTTTGCCCTGCTCCCTGATGCTCACCTTCAGGCTGAGCATCATGTGGCACTTTTGCTCGAAGCTATTGTCCAAGCTGATATTGAGCATCTTGATAACTTTGTCTTAAACCTTGACCCCACCCTGCTGATGCCCCAATGCACTTGCTCTTGGCCTTGATCCGCTTCTACAACACTAGTACTTCTTCTGTTGCTGCTGCGCCTGCAGATGAGCCGCCTGACCCTTCCTCCTCTTCTATGGTGGGTTAGCAGTCCTCCGCTCCCTTCCTGGTTGAATATTTTACTTTGCTGTATTGTTGCTCCGTTTTGTTTATTTTTGTTGTTTTCTCTTTGTGTATTGGTAATGTCTGTCCCCTAGTCAGCGTACCTCAAGTAAAACTTGAAAAAATTAAACATTAAAGAGCCCAAAAAGAAGATACTCTTGCCTAGTTGAATATCCCTCCTCTGCATCATCTTAATATTACACAACGTTTGAGTGAAATACAAAGATGCTGCCTGATTAGGTGAACACTTTTAGAGGGCAAATTCTTAAGCTTATGATGAGATATTATTCAATTCTGGTGAACAATGGGTGATTGACACCAAGATTACTTTACAAATCCTTAAAACTGCAAGGTACCTAATAAGCATATTTGGAGTTTAATTCCTTATACCTCACATATTTTCTGGTATACTAGTTCATGCCTACCAGCGAACTATCAATACTCTATCAGGAAATCTCATTATTAAGGACATTACTAGGAAAAATCATCAGGAGATGAAAAAGGCCTAATGATCCCAATTGAGGGTATTGAAAAAATTCATTTCATCGGCTCTAGGTTAGATATAAGCTTACCTACTGATAACTTGGTGTGTATTTTGCTAAATGTTCATGCATAAAATGAACTAACCCTGGACAAACTTAAAAGTTTCAATCTCTATTAGTTGCCCACAGTGGTATTTTTCTCTTAATCTGATATCAATTGTGGGCAGATGAAGGATTGAAACCACACGATTGATGTTGGTGAAGCATTTCCTATCTAATCTAAACCTTATCAAAGATCGAAGGTAAAAGAGCAATAAATGAGTACAGAGCTCAAGCAGTCACTAGACGCTGAATTACTAATTCCTTCCTAAAGCCCTTGGGCGTCCCCTCTCTTGCTTATAGAATAGAAAGCTGAGGTCATCAGTTAGTTATGGACTACCTGAAATTGAAAAATCTCATAAAAAAGATAGCTATATTATACCTTGCAATAATGACATTCTTGCACAACTCTTTGGCTCCAAATTCTTCAAGGATATGGACTTGGCCAGTGGTTACTGGCAAATAGATCTTTGCCCTCAAAATCAGGAGAAATGTGCTCTCATTTACAGTGAAGACTTATTACAGCCCACTGGACTACCTCAAGGGTTGTACAATGCTCCCTCATCCTTCCAATAAGTGATGCATCATATTTTACAAAATCTTAAGTTGTTATGCGATTGTTTAACTTGGAGAAATCACAGTTTTTAAAGCTTTTAACAAATACCTGGCTCATATAAAAAAGTTTTTCCATGTTTTTGTGAGTTAACATTAAGTTAAGGCCATTGAAATGTAATTTCTTTTAAATAAAAAAATTAGTTTTCTTGGACACGATATCTCACAGGAAGGAATTAAGCTCTTACAAGATAAGGTTAAAGCAATATTAATAATGCCTCCACCTTAAGCCCTATGAGTTATCCAGGTATATCAGGGTATGATGTGGTATTATCATCAATTCATCCCCAAACTTGCCCAGCTCAGTGAGCCTCTTGTTTGACTATTGTCTAAGGACAATCCTTTCTATTGGTGTGCTGAAAAAAATGCGTTTGAAATGCTAAAGAGTTTTACTACAAAAACGTCTTATCCTACGCCACCTGGACTATTGTAACCTTTCATTTTGTTTACCAATGCCTCTGATAATGCCATTGGAGCCATCATGGCTCAATTGGATGAAAACGGCATAGACCACCCAGTTTCAAATTTCAGCAATACGCTATCAAAAACTGAACGCAACTACAGCGTCATATAAAAGGATTGCCTTGCTGTCCTACTTTCTGTAAAACATTACCACCCCTTTATGTATGAAACTACTTTTACTATCGTTACTGATCACGCCTCCTTAAAATAGTTACAAATTATGAAGGATCCAATTGGATAACTGGCTGTTGAGCCTTGAAGCTCCAAACCTATGATATGAAGATTGAACTCTGATCTGTAACTCGTCATATAAATATTGATGGTTTGACTCAGTTGCCAATCCTTCACTCGAATAATAGTGAAGCTGAGAGGTTGCATGATCCCTCATGGCCCTCAATGCTTGGGATGATGATGATGAACCTGTAAAGAAAATGCTAGCATGACATTCTTACAACACCAAAGTGGATAGTTGGAAGTTGTATATAAAAAGGTAGGGGCCAAATGTTTTCTGTATCTTCAACCTTTGGAGCAAGTGGCTGCTATCCTTGAAGCTCACTACCCTTGGGCATGGTGGAGTGAGAAAACCTATGAGTGGATTAGAGATCAGTACTATTGGGAGGCAATTATGGATCCAATATTGAAGTCCTGAATGCCTTCCTAACCTGCAAAAAACAATCTAGTCTCAAGATCGAATATCAGTTCACCCTACTACCCCTCAACAAACCTTCCACATGATAGGCTTAGATGTGGTAGGTCCTTCCTCTACCCAGACTACCATTAGGAATTACTAAATATTGGTAGGTATTAATCACTTCATGAAATGGATTTAAGCTGTGGCTCACTCAGCCCAAACTGCCAAAGCTAACTCAGCTTTCCTTGATCAGTAAATTTTTACTCACCATGGTTGCCCTCAGGTTCTACTCTGTGACAATGAAAAATTTCACCTCAGAGTGGTTGATAAGCTGGCTGCCTCCATGGGAGCACAACAACCTTTTTCAGCCATTGATAACACTTCTTTAAACGGTACTTTAGAAAGAGCAAAAGGAACCTTAGTATCCATATTATTAAAATGGCTACTTCAGACCCTCTACACTGGGATTAGTTCTTTCTTAGTGCCCTTATAGACTATCATATTAGTTATCACCAGATCCTTAGTATGTTTCCTTTCTGCATTCTATATGGTGAGATCCTGAGATACCTGCCTTCTTAGCTAAATATATCTTTTCTACTAGGAGTGATAATCCTGACAAATCCAAGAGAAGATTGGATTAGTGCATCATTCAGCTCCAATCTGAGGCTATGACTAACTTAGCTAAAACTACTACTAAAGAGGGCCAAGCTGCCAATGAGCTCCAGACCCCTCTACCTTCCCTTCAAGTATCAGATATGATCTTGTATTATCACAACCACATCACCCCTAGAAGCAGAAAGCTTTGGTTAATATGGGAGGGACCTGTCAAATTTTAACTAGGTGGATTCCTCTTATGATTAATTGTTATTTGGGATAAAATAGCCCAGTTCTGGCGAAATGCTTATTAATTGAATTTTGTATGGTTCAATGATTGCGTGATGAGTTGCTTCCCAATTTGGGGTTGAATCAAATCCATATTTTACTGATTTAAGATGTTAAGATTGAGTGGGGCCAATCAATGGCCCCAAATTGGTATTTGTCTCACCAGCAACTAGTAGCTGAGGATGATCCACTTATACCATCTTAGTAAGTGTCAGCGGAACCCAACAATCCTGAGTTTTAGGCAGCTGAGGTTGTTTCTGGCGCCTCATATAATGATTGATTATTGCCTGTGGAAGGCGATTCCCCAAATGGATTAACTACAAAGAAGTTGAAATGTTTTTCAGCGAGAAGCTAAGATATCCTAAGTAACCAGGTGGCTTAAGATGTTTCTGGCACATAATTACTAAGTCAAACCCGATTTAGTTTTAATTTATATAGGCAATTTATATGGATTACCAGTGACTGAATGCTAAGAAATAGACACGGAAAGGTATAGATAAGATCTAAGCATTTCGATCCTAATTTTCGAAATTCTAAACATATTCTATTTGATTTTTCTGAATTGATAGCTTATAAATCAGTAATTGAATACTGAGGATGAGCTGAAATTAATTTGAACATCAGGAAGAATGGGGCAAGAGGGTCAACGCCAGGGAAGAGAGAAGCGCAGTGAGAGAGAGTGGTTGTCTGATAGAACCAGCAATGAGCTGATAGGTTGGTGATGGGCGCAGTAGCCCTTTTGTAAATATGAATACCTCGCGCTTCCCTCTCTATAAAACTTCTCTTTGCCTATTCTCCCTTTTTATATGAGTTTATGTTTATTCTTGTTGGTTGGGGTTTAGCTGGGGGATCCCCAAATGGTGCAGATGACACACCAAGGGGTCAGCTGGTGCTGCTGGCCCTACGCCTAAGGCGAAATGGCAAGGGCCAACCAGTATGAAGACTGGTTGGCCTGCTGACCAGCAGAGCCCACTGTCACCAGAAAAGCAATTTTCTGACAGGACCCTTTATCATCACCTACAAGAGTGGCGAGGAGTATTCTATTAGTCTCTGGCTTTGGGAATTATCATAAATAGAGTACATGGACGCTTCTTATACCCCTATTCTCCCCCCAACATTTTTTATTTATTGTGGGGAAGGCCGACCATGGGACGGACACTTCCAAATATGACTCAGAAGAGACAAAACTTAGTACCAGGGGAGGCACCCCCAGAGAAGCGATGCTATCTCTTGTTGCCAGCGGGAATGCCACTTATGGGGAGGGGGAGGAAGCGTGTGAAGGGGCCATAGCCACAATTGAACACGTGTGGAGGAAGGGGTCTGATTTGATGAACCAGACTGGGAACCAGGAGGAGACCAGCTGTTGGCAACGCGGTGGGAGGTATTCAAACATCCACGCTTGAAAGTGGTCCACCAAATGAGACCAGAATCTGTGGACAGCTTCAGGGAGGGTGGGGATGGAGCCTGCGATGGCATCTAAGACAATCGTGTGGATGGTCCACATTGCTATCGCAACCACCAAAGCATGGAGGGAGGGTGTAAGGTAGGAGGCCATTGATAGAGCAAACATATCTCTTGACAGACTGAAGGGGTGCGTTTGATCCTGGCCCAGCAGACGTTGAACTTCGCACCATATCACTTTGGAGTTAGGGCACTTTTTCAGGCGGTGGAATAGCGTTCCATACTGGCCACACACGACACAGGATGAGTGTAAAGCGTTAGAGCGCTCAGCTGTAAGATACACCCACCTCAGGCAGCGCCACACATGGGAGCGGACTTGAGGCTGCAACAGAGGATGGTGTACAGATTTCCAGATAGTTTTTTTGGGTCTCAATGGAGTAAGGGATGTCCATCATGTCCAGGTAGTCCACCCTGGATAGGACATGGGGCCGAATGGGGATCACGCCATCCTGGATGGGTAGCCCCTATACCTCTTGTGTGAACTGAGGAGAGGGGCGGCCTTTTTGGGTTGTATGTCCGCTAATATGAATTCTCCACTCAGCGCTCCGCATGGAGAGTAGGATTCATTTGTAGTGGGTTTTAATCCCATGAGGACCTGTGGCCGATGTGTGTGATGCGAGGTATTTCATCAGGGAGTGGGGGATCGATGGATTGTTGAGGCCCAAAGCGCGGGAGAAGTTGGAGCGGGCTGCACAGGACCAGTGTTGAAGGGGATTGTATGGGCGGTGACGGCCGCAATCCAGGTGCCCAGGATCTTGGCAGCATGGGCTTTGAAGTCAAGCAGGCCCATGCCACCATGATGATGAGAGCCAAACATGACCTCTATCTGCACTGGTGGAGGGCGGTCTGACCAAAGCCATCCTTGCAGCAAGGCATACAAGGATTTATAGAAGCTTGGGGAGAAGGGGATGGCGTGGGCTCCAAACCAGACTTTGGAGAGGAGCATAGAGTTGGCTAAAACAACCCTGCCAGTAAGGGAAGCAGGGTGGGCTCTGAGAGAGGCGATTTGCTTCATCACGTTGTCCAGAATATGGCACTCCATTACTGCTGACGCGTATCCACCTGCCTCCATCCGCACGCCCAGAGGCGTACTGGTCCTATGGTAGTACGTGGCGCGAAGGGGAGCACCAGTGGAGCGGTGTGTTTTGAGTTAGTAGTGTGAGGACTTGGGCGAGCAGATGGGCTGGGTTGGGAACTAATTGCTGGGGCCCAGCAGTTCTGAAACCGCCCAAGGAGGATGATTTTGGTTTTAGAAGCGTTCAGTGCCGCGTTGCTTACCCGGGAATACTCCTGGATGAGAGCTTCCAGCGCGCGTGCATCTTGATTATTAGACACCCCAACCACACAATCATCTGCGAACGCCATTATCTTGACTGGGGCTTGGCCTGGCACATGGACCCCAGTGAGTTGGGCATTCCCATTTCACAGTAGTGGATCAAGGCTGAAGTTGTATAAGAGTGGGCTGAGGGGGTCCCCTTGTTGCAAGCCCCTTTGAGGGTGGACTACTTCCATTAGGAGGCCAGGGCCACGCACTGCCATTGTTGCTGATTCCGTGAGCAGCAATACCCAGTTGATGAAGCGAGGGGGTAGGTGGAATTGATGGAGGCAGGCCCTGAGGTATTCCCACTTTACTCTATCATAGGCCTTTTGTTGGTCCAAGTTTACAAGTGCCCCAAAGGCTGTGGACTGACATACATTAGCCACATAGTGCACGTTATCCCAAATCGACCTTCTGGGGAGAAACCAAATTGTTCTGGGGAGATGGTGGCAGATGCTACAGTCCCTAACCGCTTAGCCATAATTTTAGTTAAAATTTAGTGTCTGTGTTTGTTAAAGAATTGGGGTGCCAGTTGGCTAAGTCTAGCTCATCCCCTTTCTTGAAGAGTGTGACAGTAAAGGCCTCATGTCCTCCTGGTAGGAGGCGCATTTCCAACAGGCTTTGGTTAAGTGAGGCTAGCAGCAATGGGGATATATATTTGAAATATTTTTTGTAGAACTCATATGGAATGCCATCTGGGCCTGTGCATTTTCGGTTTGGCGCTCTGCAAATGGCTGTCCATAATTCGTTTGGAGTAATCAAATTCATTATTTCTGGGTATCAGAAAGTGGTGCAGATGCGGGCTTGATCGAGAAATTCTGCCACTTTGGCTGGCTGAATTGGATCAGCTCGGTATAACTCAGAGTAATATTTTTGCGTTTTGATTGCCACTTCAGCCGGTGTGTCCACAATAGAATTATCCGATCTTCACACCAGTGTTTAGGCCACGCTCTGGCATGGTGCAAAAAAAATTTTAAAGAAACGTGTGGTGCACTTGTCGCCTTTTGTGATGCGTGTGGCCCTGTACTGAACACAAACCCAATGTTTGTGTTTTCTTTTGAGTGCATTGAGGTGGGCAGCTGCCTCCGCCCACTTCCGGCCCCATGCAGAGCTGTATCCTATAACTAGGATGTTGGACTCCAAGTGTGCCAATTCTGCCAGGGCGCATGAGATAACCACCGATGTGGCTCGTGAGTGTCTGGAGGAGAGATGGCGATAGTGGCAGATGGTGTCATCTTTGAAAGTTGCCCATGTGGAAATGGGGTCCGCGCAAAATGGTGCAACAAACTTTTTTGCCAAAGTTGCCTCTTCTACCCACGTGGAAAATCCTGGCGATGTGAGCTCGGGGGGGCAGATTTTACACCAATGTGGAGCCTTAGCAACTGTGACAGGTAGGTGGTAGGTTAGCGAGACCAGCTGATGGTTGGAGAATTCCATTTTTGTTGTTTTGAAGTGGGAGATGTGGGGTTGGAATTTCGCCGGCATTAAAATAAGGTTGATGCGGGTCATGGACCTTAATTGGCCATTGTGGATGTGGGGATGCGTCATGTTTTCGAGCAGCAGGGCATGTCACAGCAGTGCATCCATTAACCTAAGGGTGGCTTTTAGAACGCGTAGTTCTACATGACCCCGTGGGGCGTGGGGTGAGGGAGGCCACCAGTCCGTTGGTGTGTTTAGCCAACAATTCATGTCGCCAACTAGGAAAGAGTCTTGGGGTAGTGGGAGGGATTTGACCAAAGAGAAAAATTCCTGACGCTCGTGTGCACTGTTTGGGGCATAGATGTTGATGATTGCATGCTCTACGTCAGCCCATGAGAAAGTGACAACAAGCACTCAGCCACTTAGGAATGTTTCTGAGGCTAAGAATTTGAAAAAACTATCTTCCAAATTAGCACCCCACAGTGCTTCAACCAAAAGGATAGGGATGGGAGGAGCATTGTTTTCCAAGCTTCCTCGGAACCTTGTGGACAGTGGGACTCCTGGATGGCCAGGATATCCACAGGTAAATTGTGTTGTAAAAAACTCAGTTTCCTAGCCTGGGACGGGGAGGCCTTGAGTACAGTGATATTCAACGTCCCTAAAGTGAAGGTTTCCCCCATCGCACCTTAGGTGTGAGGGGGTGGGCACCTGGGCCCACCAGCCTCTTCTAGATCCCCATGGGCCTTTACAGCAGCGTGGGTGTTAGCAGCAATGCTATTGGAGTTTTTGTTAATTTTTGTGGAAAGAGTCTCATTGGCTTTAGCCTTCACTTTTTGTTTTCCTGACGTCAGACGAATTTTTTGCAGTGCAGATGAGATTGGTGCACCGTTGAGCAGGTCGAAAAAAAAATTTCAGTTGGGATGGGTCCCAAGTCAGTTTTGACTGGAGCTTGGGTGTAACGATTAGGTGAGATTGAATCTCCCATTGGATCCTCAGATTGAGTGGCCTGCTCAGCATGGGCTTCCCAATCTAATTGGTTGATGGATTCCCAAGTTGCTTCCGCCGCAAAGGTTTCCATGTCCTCCTGATGTTGTGAGTGTGGGATAGCGGTGGTGGCTTTGGCTGCTTCCTTGGCCGTGGCCCTACGGGCCTGCTTGGCCTTCTTCCACTCTTGTGGGGAGATAGGCTTTACCAGTAGGTAGCAGCCTTGTGCTCCCCACGGGAAAGCCTCTTTGGTGCTTGCAGTTGGTTTGTAGTGCGCCTCTCCGCTGGCCATGGCCGCTGAGGGGTGCTCTTGGAATGTGATGCCCTCCTTGATGGGGCATGCATGCACCTTATGGCCGAAAGTGTCACAGTGGGTGCAAATGGGGGGCGCGCTGTCCACAGTCACCCGGAATGGGTGGGTGGTATGCCCTGCAATATCAATAAAAGTGGAGTGCAGGATCTGGGTTAGGTCCTTCACGATCTCCTCAGTTGAGGTCAGAACTGCGATGGCTTTACCGGTGCATAGGTATGGCATCAGCATGAAGCGTTGCATTACAAAAGATTGTATTTTGCTGTATATGTCGAGACCATCTTTCAGGCGGTGTTCCAAAATGTCACATTTTACCGTAGTAGGCAAAAAGTTAAACGTGAGGAAAATTTGGTTTGATTTTGTCCATCTGGTGCATTTGGTTTTGACGACCTGTTGCCCTTTGGGGAGGTTGACCACTATGCACACCACTGCAGCCTCGTCTGCTTCTTTTTTGCTTTTGAAACCTAGGTCCAGCCAACCATGTGACATGGAGTGAGGTGCAATGTACACCGCAGTCAGGAAAATTGTGTCCACATCTTCACAAAATTTTTCCCATAAGGCCATTTTTTGAATGTCCAGAAACATGCAGACTCCAAATTCCACCGGCAAAAGTGGCTGGGAGTGTGGCGTGTTGATGTACTGGTTGCAACGTGCTTGCCATGTGAGTATCTCCGGGGAGATAGTGACTGCCAGTTTTTTTAAATTTTTGTCTATTCCACTGGATTCTCCAGGGCGTTTTCAAACGTTAGAGGCCACAGGCCTTACACCTGCTCCTCTTACCTTGCTTGCCCAACTGCTCCCTGACATGGGCGCAGACTAATCTCCTCTGTGAGATTATCAAACTAGATTCAGTCTTGAATTGAATAGGTTTCAAAGTGATTGCAATGAGAAAGAAAAGTCTTTCCCCCCAACATTTTTGAATGTCATAATATTGGACAATTGCTTATTTGACTATAAGAAAAGAATGTTTCAATTTTAAATAGTTTGATTTTTATTAATAATGTACTGCCACCCTCTCATTGGTATGATTTAAAACAGAGTAATTGGTTTACTCCTCACCTTTGAACAAGTAGGCTGAATCAAGTTGTTCTTGTTAGAAAATTACCTGTCTGATATTGTTATAAGAGTGTTTTGGTTGAAAATCAGGCTATTATTACCCAAAAATCCCTGTTTATTCTTGTTGGAACCCCTTGAATTGGGGTAATACTAATTCCTCCACTACTCAGCCAAATAGCCCTATGGTCAGTAGTAGGGTTATGCCAATCTGTGACGGAATCAGGGGAAGAGTTCTGAGGGTCCTCCCTATCCCATTTTTAATTTAGTTCAGATACCTACAATGAGACCACTCCTTATAAAGAACTGGAGGGGGTCCCATCAGGTGCAAAAAAAATCCCATTAGTTGATTGTTTTATAAACATAAAATCCCTTCCTCGCGGGATTATCTTACCTTTTTATATACCTTCCCTCAGCTATCAAGTTGAAGAGAGGCAAGTCACAAGAGTTTCAATAGGTCAAAACTCCATATATATCTAATTTAGCTACTCTCAACATATATTGAATTTCTCACATCTCTCACTTTGAGACTTAAAATAATCTAAATACTAAGCAGTGAGATATAAAGAGGGTTTGTTTTGATCCTCTGTATAACTTAATAAATAACTTGAAAAATTCTATATCCTCTTAGTAGTTAAGTTTCCTAATTTTATTTTGTAAAGTGGTGTAAAATCCCCCAAAATTATAACAGCAGCTAAGATTCTTGACACTCCTACCCCTGCTGAGTTGTCTAAATCTGGTGCAATAAGCACTGCAAGCATCCTAAAATCTAGGATTCTGAAAGCCCTTGTCACTTCTGACCTCTGGCGGAATAGGACACCTGAGTTAAAAAACTTTACCCAAGTACTAGCTCAAGTTCAGTGCTGATGTCTATAAAAACCACTCCCTTTATAGGTTTGAGGGGGTGTTAAAATCAGGGCCGCTTGGATGGTATCTTACTTCTGCTCACTGATTTCAACTGCACAGATTCTTGACCACTTGCGTTGATTGATTGAAAATAGATAAAGTGGAGTAATAATAGTATGAAGATTATTATTAAAGTTTATTACCAAAAGCCTTGTTGAGTAATGGGTCCAACGCTAGATGGTGCTTCTTACTCTTGAAGATATGTTTGAACCGGTAGGGAACAATTCTCTATTCTTTTCACGCTGATCCAAGTGGAGATTTGATAATAATAACCTAAGGATATCTGATCCTTGCACTCTTATCCCAAGAGTAAGCTATACAACCAATGTATAAACAACTATGTTATTATCAAAGTAAAATCTGCTTTCAATAGTAAATATTTGGAGGTTTTTTTAGTTTAATTGGGCACAGCTTTTTCAGCTGTCTGCTGGGATCAAATAATTTCTCCACTCATGGTTTGACTCTTGGGTTATAGGCTCTGAATCTGGGCGGGTACTCTTTGCCTTGATTTTCTTAGGTCTTGTCATCCTTGGTGTTTGGTGACCAATTTATTGGTGGCATAAATTTGTTACAAATTGATTCATGTCATTTTGCCTGATGATTATCCTACCAATTACCACAAGCGTTAGAACGCCTAGGTATTTTCTGATGACTCCCATCCTTTTTGCTCTGATTAATTACCCATAATAATTCAACGATTGGGTGTTGCTGTTGCATCAAATTCTTGCTTAATAATGTTGGGAATGATACCCAACAATAATATCTTTAGTCAGCAACCATTGCCAAGATATTGAATTGTCCCACTAATTATTGAATTGATTAATTTATATAGGTTGGAATTTGTGTTCAACTGAAATCCTAATAGGTGGGTTTTGAAGGGAAAGAAATTTTAAACACCAATCAAATGCATAGCATATAGAGATTGTCCACAAAAAACTGTTTTTAAGTGTGATGATTGGGTGAAAAATATTAAATACTTACTGCATAGTTTTATCATACCCACATATGACCAATCATCCATTGTTAAGACTAATCGAAGTAAAAAGATTTTCATGAGCTCTGAGTCATTTCACCCTTTTATCAAAGCTGCAATGCCCCCATGCCTATAATGAATTTTATTCCATATGTTGTGATTTTTGCCCATATTCCCAGCCTGCTAGATTACCTGGTATCTCTAGGGGAAAATTCCATAAAGCGAAGTGAATCAGAAATCAGTTGGCCCAAATTTTGGAGGAACTATGTTTGGGGGATTTTGGGATATTCGCTTGGTCATATCCATCTGGGATTGATCCGGATGAATACCTAATATCTCATTGGGCAGAGTGGCTGACGATATAGGGGCATCTGATAGTGATTAACTATCAGGTGTACCAATTGGGATTGGTCAGGTTTCATCACCAAATGATTGGGAATGAGTAGTGAGTTGTGAGGCAAGTGATGCCACCTGCAACTAGCAAATCGATTGGTTGGTGAAGTGACTTGCTATAATGGGTAATAAGTCTCATTACCTAAGCAGGTCGCTAGCCAATTATGGTTGGTTTGCTTGGATCGAGAGGAAAATGTTAGGGACACGTTTTCTGACTCTTTCCATTTGAGGTCTTGAGGATGTCCAATGATGGAATCCTAGCCAGGATGGGGAAGACCATTGCTGTTGAGACGAGGAAGGGTGATTCAATGGCAACAGCTGCCATTTCATCAAAGAGGTGTCAACCAAGGTTTAGACAGCCAAATCCCCTATAAATTCCCTAGGATTCACTATAATAAAGGATATATAGAAACACACATTAATACGCATTTTAACAGACATTAGATATTATTAGTTTTATTGTAGATTCAGTTATAGTTAGACTATCAGCATCCAGTATGAAGTTCCATCTCAAGGATATTATTGCAGAAGGCAATAATTAGTAGACTCTCAGAGAGAAGAGTAGAGATCTGAGTGGGGATCTAGAGATGAAGGGAACCACAACTAGGGGATTGCTGCCAACTGTGTGTTGGGCTGAAAGAGACTGTCATCAGGAGATTTTGATGAAGATTGGGTGGACAGTAATCCAGGGAACAAATCTCTACGAATATGACTTATCAAGTATTTAATCGGAAGCACTGGCCAAAGCGTTGGGCCTGATAATAGTTCTAACTCAACTATGGATAATAGTCTCCATACTATTATCGGATCATATATTCTTTACAACGCAAGGTGCACAAGAAAACCAAACCTGTGCAGTAAAAAGATCACTAGGGTTGTTTGCCAATAAGAACAAACTAGTAAATTTTTACAAGTTGGTGCTCACTACAGGGGTAGCTGAGTAGAAGAGTCTATCAATAATGTCATATAAAGAAGATGTTTCCAATTTTGGAAATATGTTACTGAATGAAGTAATGAAGATAAAATGTAATGAGGATCACGTTCAGTGGCGTTCACCCAGCTCAACAATTGAGCTTTAAGTGAAGCATAATGAAGTTACTTAAGATCAGGGAAAAGGACTTGCAGCTAGATATGGAACTATCTAGTGCTGCAAGGAAACCAGTTCCACCAGACATCTACTTGAGATGAAGAGTTTCAGCAGGGCCAACTTGGGTTGGAATTGGGCCCGCTGTAAATAGTCCCAAGGAACAGCAGGATCAACTCTGGGTGAAATTGGATCCACTTTAAATAGTCCTGAGGAGAGAGTGTTTAAATGTGACATTGGACAAAATAAGAAGCAATTAATCTGGAGAATTGGATTGCCATACCAATAAAGAGATGAAGTCAAAATAGGAAATGATTGATCCAAGATAGTGGAGGAAATCATTTGATTTAATAACACTCAATCACTGCTCAGAAGTTGCTGGAGACGAGTTCATCAATTCCAGAGACATTGGATGAAGCTAACAATGCCAGAACGACCTTCTTAATTAAGGATATCTATGAAGGCTGAAAATCGTTTTCAGAGGAAAAAATCAGTTGGACAATTGGACGAAACTGTTGGCTGATGAGATACAAAGATCCAAAAGCATCAGTTGCCGAATAAGAGATGAAATCAGGGCCTGTTGGACGAATTCCCAGTCATGATTAAAAGGCCTAATTCAGGAGAACTGCCTGAAGTTGGCAAGTATGGCCTATACATGAGAAGACAGCGCTGCTGGTCATATAGGGAGAAAGGTTAATACTAATTGGTAGTATTGAACCTAAGAGAAAATAATTTTTAAATGTTCCCAGCGGACCTCTGAACCATTAAATGGTTATGTCCTGAGATTTTGGTCAAGTTCCAGAAGGGGACCACTGAACCAAATGGCTGGTTAAATCTTAAAAGGATAAGATTTTAAATCATGCTAACTGGTAGGTTTAAGTACCCAGGACCCAGTTAGGATGAAGGGGAAAGATGGACCTCTGAGCCTTTTTGTAGGTTGCAAGTCCCATTGCAAAAGAACTAATACAAAAAATATATATGATATTAAAATATTGATTTTATTGTCTATGAGTTTGGACCTAAGAAGTGACAAGAAATCCTGACGGCCAAATGGAGGAATTTCCACCCTCAATGAAATAGGATTACTGGCTGGGGCAGCCAAAAGCATCAACCTATTGGTTGGTCAAGAACAGCTCTCAGATCTGCTGGAAGGGCAGAAGGAGGAGTGCTCAAATTATTTGAGAAATATTGGGAAGTGTTTGCTTAGGACAACCACAATTTGGGATGCGCATGAGATGTAGTTCACAATGTCAACACCAAGAAAATCTACCAATAAAGGATGATACTGATCCAAAGATCAAAAGCCACCAAAGCAGTAGTGGAAGATGAGATCAGCAAACTAGTGAATCATGGGCTTCTAGTTCCATCGTCAGGTCCCTGGGCAAGTCCAATTTTGATCATAAAAAGATGGATCGAATCAGGTAGTGATTGACTATTGGAGGCTGAATAAAATTACGAAAAATGATTTGTATCCCCTACTGAGGATTGATGATGTGCTGGATCAATTAGGAGAAGCAAAGTATTTCTCCAAGATGGACCTAATCTTGGGATACTGGCAGATCGACTTGCCAGAAGAAGACCAAGAAAAATGTGTGATTATCACCGCACAGGGGTTATACCAGCTGACAAGGATGCCCCAGAGTCTTTGCAATGCGCCCGCAACATTTCAGAGGGCCATGGATGCAATATTGAGCGGCCTGAAGTTGTTGTGCATCCTGGTATATCTGGATGATATCAATGTGTTCAGTAGAACATTTACTGATCACCTCCATCATTTGAAAGAAGTTTTCAAGAGACTGTCTGCGGCTAACCTGAAGATCAAGCCATGGAAGTGCCACTTCTTCAAGAAGGAGTTGGAATACCTGGGATTTGTGATTAATGCAAATAGATTGCAGTCACAACCCCAGAATATAGCAGCTATTGAGCGCATGGATGTGCTGAAGAGTGTCCAAGACATCCCAGTATTTCTTGAGATGGTTGGATACTACAGAAGATTCATTTGGGACTTCACCCAAATAGCCGAGCCTTTTTTTCATTTATTAAAGGATCCAAAAAATGGATTTGTATGGAATGAAGAGGCCCAGGACTTCTTTGATGAGTTACGCGTATCTGATAAATTTGCTGATTCTGAAATATCCAAATTTCGATTGGGAGTTTATCATTCAAACCAATGCTTCATTGATGGTGTTTGGTGCCATACTGAGCCAAGTAGATGAACTTGGGATGAACATCTGGTGGCGTATGTGATCTGGACACTCTCAGCTGCTGAGAGGAACTACACTGTGACTGAGCATGAATGCCTTTTGGTCATTTATGTCTGTAAGCAGTTTTGGGTGTATGTCCACGAAATGCACTTTAAGGTGGTGATGGACCACTCTTTGCTGCGTTGGCTGCACAATCTATGGGAACCTGAAGGATGACTGGCCTGATGGGCACTTAAGCTCCAGGCTTATAATTATGAGATTGTCCACCGAGGGGGTTTCTCACCTGAATGCAGATGGCTTATTGCGGTTACCAATGGTCCAGATGGTATATCCGCAAGTGGATGAGCTATTCCAGAGAATGGTCAAAGGAAGAATTGAGTATGAGCCTCAAGAAATCCAAGGTGCACTTTGAAAAGCGATGGAAAACACTGAGACCATGGATGGACAAGTAAACAAGATGATAAATGGGAAACAGCTATTATTCCCAAAACCGTCAGAAAGAGCAGCAATAGTCCAAGCAGCTCATAAGGTTGTCGGGCATGGAGGCCTGAGAAAAACAACCAACCATATTTGCCAGTATTAGTACTGGGAATCAATCAACTATGATGTAGCAGACCATCTGGCTTGTTGTGTGGAATGCCAATTGCATAAACCACACAAGAATACAACTGGATACTAACTAGTCCGACCTGGTTTTGCATGGCACATAGTGTCTATTGATATGATGGAACCGTTGGCAATGAGCACAGGAGGAGTCAAGTACATTATAGTTGCCATTGACCATCTGATGAGATGGGTCGAAACAAAGGCCCTAACCAGATTAGATGCTACCAGTACTGCGAGATTCATCCTGGATCAAGTAGTATACTGGCATGGATGTCCACAAGTCATACTGAGCGACAATGGGACTGACTTCAATCTCATGTGATCACAAGGTTAAACGAAATAATGGGGATCCAAGGAGTCATGTCAGTACCATACTGGCCGGAGACAAACAGACTGGTAGAATGGGTCAATGGGATGCTGGCCATGACGCTGAGGAAGCTAGTCGCAGGGAGAACTATGTGGGGAACATACCTGAGTTTGGTGATGTTCGCCTACAACATCAGTTATCATACGGCGATGGGAAAGATGCCATTTAAATTACTTTATGGGAGGAAGGCCACATTACCACTGATATTATATTTGGTAGTAGAACCTACGTTGGGGATGATTACTGATCAATACCTGAACCAACTGATGAGTATCCTGATTTACATGCAATTGCAATCATCTGATACAACCTTGAAGAAAAGGATATGAGAAAAATTGACGAATGACAAGAACTGACCAGCCTTAGAAGAATTTTAAATAGGGGAAAGAGTTGCCTATTGTGATACGCATGTTTTTGGATGAAGAAACAAATTAAATGCATTGTGGTCAGGTCCGTTCAAAGTAATCGCCAAGATGGCAACTGATGCTTACTCTATCAAGAATCTCTTGGATAAAAGAGTTGTAAATCAAGTCCACGCTAAGTATCTAAAGCATTGGATCAAAGAAAAAAATAAAAAGTTTTCAAAGGACCAATGAATCATTAAGTTGGTCATGTACTGATGATTAGGTCAAGTCTAAAAAAGGACCTCTGAACCAATCTAGATGGTTAAGTCCAAAAAAGGACCTCTGAACCATAGAAAACTGGTAGGTTTAAGTGCTCAGGATCCAGTTTGGGGGAAAAGAAGGACCTCTGAACTGAGACAAGGTCAAGTCCCATTAGAAAAAGAAAAAAAGAGAATAAAAATAAAAAATTATTAAAAAGTATTGGGAAAAAAGATTTTTAAATGCATAGAAATAAGCTAATATATTTTTTATAATTTTTATTTTTATTGGTTGTCCTCAGTACATGGATGATTCCGCCTATGTCACCTCTTGGGGGAGGGAGGATGGATCATGGTAGGAAGAAATAGCCCATCAAGATTGATATGCGAGCGGACACTTGTAAGGGTGAGACCTACACAATACCACATTTGTTGAGTGGATGCCAAGCCCTGAGAAAACGCGACTAGGGGAAGGTAAATTGATATGTCAGAAGAAGCCAATTGCAAAACCCCGGAGCAGGGAGGAAAACAGCAATATGGGAAGAGGTAATTGGTGAATAACCCCAAGTAATCCCAATAAGGCACCGGTGCCAGAAGATTTGTCTTGAGTACCTGCCAACAGGCCTCATCAAGAACACTGGACATGTGAGCCAGAAGTGAAGAAGGAATACTCAAGGGGGTTGTTGAGTCATGCCCCAATTAACGCCATCAATGGGAGATAGCAATGAGAAGCTCCAGAGAGGAGGTAGTTGTGTAAAGAGCGGATTGCATCTTTCAAATAATGACTATAGGCTTCACAAAAGCTAAAGCTGAATGACTGATGGAATCCAGGCGAGGCTGGAAGCTTTGTTGACCAGCTCTGAAGAACTTGGCCAGCAAAGCGGAGAGCATAAGCAGCAGTATCCTGATCCAGAAGGTTGTCCATATCAGAGGGATTCGGCGCTAATGTCAACGCTTCAGTAACTTGAGCCCAAAGTTCAGCGTAAAGGAGCTCAAAATGTATGCTGTTCCCAATTGAAAACTCAGAAACCAGCACAGCGGGTTTGCAGAATTGACTGAGTCAGAAAAGAAACTCAAGGAGCGAATCTGACCAGGCCAAGAACAAATGATCCAAAGTGACTGGCATGACCTCCAGAGCATCGATGATGATGTTCAGAGCATCAGAAAAAGGAGCCAAATCCAGGAGGGTTTGAAGTCCAACTCAGGGATCAACTTCAAGGGAAGAGTCAGCCAAGAGTTGTTCAAAATGATGGCAAGCCTGGTTTTGGAGGGATTGGTTACTGTTTCCGGTAATTTGATGGAAGGACTAGCCACTTGTGCCAGACTAGACGTATGAGTCCTGGAGGGACCATAGAAGAGGTTCCGTTGAGCATCCTGACACATCTGCTGGAAGAGGTGGAGGTCCAGATCTGACAAACTGTTAAGAAGTTGCTGGTAGCGGGATTCTGAGTTCAACATATGAGCAGGACTAGAGGGGGATGTTAGACTTATATAGAAGTTGACATTATGCACTCTACAATCCATTAGGCTCCAATTTTGGGAAATTATTTTCAAAAATTTAATGAAATAAGCTTTCCAAGGGAAGAATTAAGAATGACTTACAGCCAAGGGGTTATGAGCAAAATAACGAGGGTGAATAGAAATAAATATTCTTAATTAAGCCATGAAACAAACATTGATGGCCAGAGTCTCCTGTCTAGGACAAGGAGAGAATCAGGAATTCAAGGACGCCAGACCAAGAATCCTGAATATGACAGCGGGTCATATACCCTGATGGGGGGAAAATGGATCCCAGGAAAAATATTGTCACAAGTAAATGGATCAGCCCAGCATGACAAGAGGTCGTGGGGACCGCGCTCTGAGAAGGCGGTAGCGAGGAGGAAGAGGAGTAATGCCATATGCTGAAGGTCATCCCAAGCAGCGTTGAGTATTGACAAGTGTACTCCGCTTGAACCAATGAAGAATTTGATCAGGTGTCTGAAGTGGTGTTCCCATGCCCCAGTCCTTTTCTCGTTGGAAATCTAGGCAAGAGGGGGATGTGTTGGGATTTTTGCCCATATTCCCAGCCTGCTAGATAACTGGTATCGCTAGGGGAAAATTCCCTAAAGCGAAGTGAATTAGAAATTAGTATGCCCAAATTTTGGAGGAACTATGTTTGGGGGATTTTGGGATATTCTCCTGGTCATATCCATCTGGGATTGATCCAGATGAATACCTAATTTCTCATCGGGCAGAGTGGCTGACAAAATAGGGGCATCTGATAGTGATTAACTATCAGGTGTACCAATTGGGATTGGTCAGGTTTCATCACCAACTGATTGGGAGTGAGTAGTGAGTAGTGAGTTGTGAGGCGAGTGATGCCGCCTGCAACTAGCAAAGCAATTGGTTGGTGAAGTGACCTTCCATAATGGGTAATAAGTCCCATTACCTAAGCAAGTCGCTAGCCAATTATGGTTGGTTTGCTTGAATTAAGAGGAAAACATTAGATACATTTTCTGACTCTTTCCGTTTGAGGTCTCAAGGATGTTAAATAATAGAATCCTAGCCAGGATGGGGAAGACCATTGCTGTTGAGACGAGGAAGGGTGATTCAATAACAACAGCTGCCATTTCATCAAAGAGTTGTCAACTGAGGGTTAGACAGTTAAATCCCCTATAAATCCCCTAGGATTCACTATAATAAAGGATATATAAAAACACATTAATACGCATTTTAACAGACATTAGAAATTATTAGTTTTATTGTAGATTCAGTTATAGTTAGACTATCAGCATCCAGTATGAAGTTCCATCTCAAGGATATTATTGCAGAAGGCAATAATTGGTAGACTCTCAGAGAGAAGAGTAGAGATCTGAGTGGGTATCTAGAGATGAAGGGAACCACAACTAGGGGATCGCTGCTGACTGTGTGTTGGGCCAAAAGAGACTGTCATCAGGAGATCTTGACAAAGATTGGGTGGACAGTAATACAGGGAACAAATCCCTATGAATACAACTTATCAAGTATTTAATCAGAAGTACTGGATGAAGTGTTGGGCCTGATAATAGTTTTAACTCAACTATGGATAATAGTCTCCATACTATTATCAGATCATATATTCTTTACAACGCAAGGTGCACAAGGAAACCAAACCTGTGAGTAAAAAGATCACTAGGGTTGTTTGCCAATAAGAACAAACTAGTAAATTTTTACACCATATCGCATTATTAGCCTTTGAATCCTGTTGGATTTAGGCGTTGGAGAAGCTCACTGCTTTTATTCCTTACCTAAATTCCAACAATATAATCCAGAGGATTTTTGCACCACAGATATTAAAAATAACAAACACTAATAAATACTAAAAGATTGGCTTTTATATATATTTATTAATTGCCATGAGGGGTAAAAAGAGAGCCCTCTTAATAAGTCAACAATTAATATCTAAAGCATAGAGACTTGAAATTTGGATTGCTTAGTACATTTCAAATTAGGAATATGAGCTGTTGCCATATTGGATCTCTCAAAATTGCCTTGTTTGGGCGGAATGGATGATTGAGAATTGGTAGCAGGAAGGACTAGTCCATGAGGTAATGTTTTTATATCTTTGACCCAATCAATGGCTGGAAATTTTTTTCACTTGGTTGGACCCCTCTGAAACTATAAAAGGGGCCAATTTCCGTGGTGTAACCTGTACTAAGATAGAAGAGGCCAAGGGAGGAGCATCCAATAACTTCTCTGAATTTGGCTGATGATTCAGTGCAATCTGACCACCTGAACTCAATTTTTTGCCTGATTATTGTTAGAAGTGTTGCCCCAATTTGAGGGGTTCCATTAAGAATTGGTCAGGGTCTTTTGGCCAATTTATCTGTATCTTCATCCGTTATTAAACTGATACACTACTATTAGATAATTGGACTTGTAATTGTCCAACATTACCCCCTTCAAGGGTGTTAGGGGAGAGTAAGGGCGCAGGAACTGGCCTTGGACTCAGTTGATTGTAACTCCAGTAGCAAGGGACTTAATGGAGTACCCCTCCTCTTGCTTATAAGTGACTACAAAAGGGCCTTCTCAAATAGACGCAAGCTAATCACTTCTGGGAGTGATACGGTTGTGGTAATGCATACCAAGTCCAACACTTTTTAGGAAGGGATGGTGTTGAGTAGTTGACTGGACTAATTGGTAGATATTTGATAGGGACATATTGTTAACATGCTTAAAATATTATGAATCATATTGATTATCAGTGTTATTGATCAGGAATACCTACGCTTATTTGAAGCTTGGGATCAGTGGCCTAGAGATTCCACTTAATAACTTTTACTATGGTAACACGGGCCTGAGGGCTTTATTGGTTAAGTTGGACTTAATAATAATAATTTAACTTGATGACTCAGGCTTGTGGGCTTTGTTGGTCTATGTTAAAATCAGTTTTTTGCTGATCAAGTTTTCTATTGAATTAGTTACTAATTGTGGTAGAATCACCTTGGTATGTGCTGCCAATTGCTTGAGAGGAGCATCAGTTCAGCTATTTGCAGATGCATCTGAAACGCTGTCTTTTGATATTACAAATTTAACACCAACTCTGAGGCCATGCAAGATGCCCCAAGTTGAAAAGGACTGTAGACCCTCAGATGAACTATTACATTTTTTCTCTGACCAAGTGCCATTGAAAATGAGGCGCCTTGGGTAAGATTTGGCAAACATCAAACACTATAAACTAACTCCAAGTTGATACATATAAAGTACAATAAAATATCACCACTAGTTCATAGTTAAATTTATAAACTTATTGTATCTTATACTTCTACGCTGTATTAAGTTGAGAATTTACTTGGGATCAGAAGTATCAGGGCAGCGAGCCATTGTCCAAATAACAACAGAGGAATATGGCTTCAAAGTGTCATTTCTAATGAGTTAATATCTTAACTATTGTCACCGTCTGGTATATTGTTGCCATAAAATAGGTTTTCAAAACTCCACATTACACAGAAAAAGAACCAGTCATCTGGTAGGCCAAAACCTTCAACAGAGTGGTTTCCTATGCTCATTTGCAGCTACCCCTTTTTTGTTACCATTTTAAACTAAGCTAGTCGTGGCATTGGACTTCATCTGGATAATGCATTATGTACAATCTTTTCAGGGCTTTATCAGGATCATCTTTCCTACCAGAGAAGACATCTTTTGCTAGCAAAACTGGTACTCCTGGTTCCCAACCATATAATAAATGGAAGGGAGACATTTTAAGGATTTGATGGTAGCTGATACTGTAGGCCATGAGGGCACTAGGTAAGAATTGATCCCAGTGTAGGGGATCTGAGATGGCCATCTTTTGTTATATAGAAATTAGGGTTCCATTTGCTCTTTCCACAGTATCATTTGTGGAGTGATTGTAGGTGGCTGAGAAAAGTTGCTGCGTCCTCATAGAAGTAGCCAATAGCTTTACCACCTGTGAGGTGAAATTCTTCCCATTGTCACACAGTAGGACCTGGGGACAGCCATTCTGGGTGAAAATATGTTGATGGAGGAAGGTGGCAGTATCTTTTGCGGTCTGGGCAGGAAGGGCAAACACTTTAATTCATTTGGTGAAGTGATTAATGCCTACCAAGATATAGCAATTTCCGCTAGTGGTTTGAGGTAGCAGACCTACCATATCCAAGCTTATAGTATTAAACGGCTGTTGAGGCGTGGTGAGCTAGTATTGATACTTGAGTTTGTAGCTGGATTGCCTCTTAAAGATTAGGCAGGCATCCAACACTTCAATGATGGACTCCATAATTCCCTTTCATTAAATTAATCCTTCACCCACTCATAGGTTTAACGCACTCTACTATGCCTCAGCATAGAATGAACCTCCATGATCATGGGAACTCGCTCTGTTGGCCGGAGATAAGGAAATTAATTCACCCTGGACCATCTAGTACTAAAAAAAAGAAATTAATTCACCCCTATTTTTTATACAAATTTCCACTTTCCACTTTGGTGTTGTGGAAGTGTCTGCTAACATTTTCCGGATGGATTCTTCCTTGTCTTCCCAGACATCAGGGGTCATAAGGAGGTCATGCAGCCTTTCTGCTTCACTATTATACAGGTGAATGATAGGCAGCCAAGTTAAGCCATCAACGTTTAAATGACAGGTTCCAGCTCGTTTCTCAATCTTCTTATTGTAGTGTTGGAGATTTAAAGCCCAGAGAGCCAACTTCCCATTGGGGTCCTTCATATTTTGTAACCATTTCAGGGAGGCGTGAGCAGTGACCACAGTGAAGATTGTTCCATATAAAAAAAGGGCGGTAATATATTACAGCCATCAGGACCGCAAGGCGCTCTTTTTTGGTGACATTGTAATTGCATTCGACCTTGGATATGTTTTGCTGAAATAGGAGACAGGGTGATCCACGCCATTCTCATCCAATCGCACCAGAATTGCCCCAACAGCATAGTCAGATTCATCAGTAAATAAAAGAAAAAGTTTATTGTAATCAGGATGGCGCAGGATAGGGCGCTTTTGTAAAAACAGCTTTAGCATCTAGAAGGCGGCCTTTTGTTCATATCCCTTATAGAAAGGGACGTTCTTCTCCAATAGTCATACAAGAGGCTCACTAAGCTGGGTGAACTTGGAGATAAATTGGTGGTGGTATCCCATCATACCCAAGAATATCTGGATATTACGCAGAGTTTTGGTAGCAGGCATTTTAAATATAGCCTCAACCTTGTCTTTGAGGGGTTGAATCCCATCCTGTGAGATGACGTATCCAGAGAATTCTAACTTTTTTTGGAAAAAAGTGCACTTGAAGGGCTTTAATTTAACGTTGTACTGACTTAGGAGTTGGAAGACTTTTTTCAGAAAAAGCAAGATGGTCATTAAAGGTCTTAGAAAACATGTAATGTCATCAAGATAGACAATGACACAACTTAACTTGAGGTCCTGTAAGATGTGGTCCATGTCTTTCTGGGAAGTTGTGGGGGCCTTGCATAACCCCTTGAGGTAGTTGGGTAGGTTGTAAGAGACCCTCACTGCAAATAAGAGCCTATTTCTCCTGATCTTGGGGAGAGAGATCCATCTGCCAATAGCCATTAGCTAAGTTCATGGCTAAAAAGAACTCAGATCCAGAGATCAGTGCTAGAGAATTGTCAATGCAAGGGACGGGATAGCTATCCTTTTTTGTGAGGTTTTTTAGCCAGCGGTAGTCCTTCACAGCCCAATGACCGCCATTTTACTTTTTTATAATGAGAAGAGGTGACGCCCAGGAGCTTTGTGAAGGTACCAGTAGGACAGCGTCTAATAGCTGGTTGAGCTCCGTCCTCATCTGTTGTTTCTCAACTTTTTGATTTACAATAAAATTTAGATCAGATAATACTATCATCCCCAGCGATAATGGTATGACTTCAACCCTTCATATGACCATAGTTGGTCTCAGATTTAGAGAAAATGTTGCTGTAGGACTCCAATAAATTATAACATTTATTAAGCTCTAGTGAGGTTAGCTCCTCGGAGATATGAACAGTGGGCAATATACATAATGATTTGTCAGCAGGCAGGCCCATGTCTGACATAGGCCCGATGCAATGGACCTGTTTAATCTCTTTAAATTGGATCAGCAGACCTTTCTTAATCACCTGGTGTTTCTGTAAGATCATGTCCTTAATGGTAAGATTTCCTAGTAGAATACTGATCAGACGTTGGTAGGCAGGTTCTAAGATGCCTGGCAATACTTGAGGTTCTAAGAGACTGATTCCATCAATGCTCATTATGTTTAGCAGGCAGTTGTGGGGGCTTTGCAGGGTAATCTTGTTGTCAATCACCCTTTGTTCACCCGCTTTAATTAACACCTCTTCATCCGCATAAATGAAATTCCCTCAAGAGCTTCTACTGATTCAGGAAGCATCTTGGTATTCTGCCCACCGTCATATAGTGAAAGGATAAGGCGGAGAAAGGATACTCAATAGTACAAGCATATTCCTTTTTATTAATCTCATTTTGGTCCAATATTAGGGGAACCCCATATTTAAGCAAGAAGAGATAGCCCTGCTTCAAATTGATAATCCCGTCATACTTGAGTATAAATTGAGTACTAATGAGCAGTCATAGGTATTGTTGTCTAAGGCCACTGCAGGGGCTGAGAGGAGGAGTTTTCCAAATCATATGGGTAAAGATGAGTAAGCCCTAATAGCGCAAGTGTTAGTTATACCAGAAGTGCCAAACTACTGAGTATAGTCGAGGTCAGGTGCCAGCTTAATTTTCAAGATGCTTTGATGATACAACGTTTACAGGAGATTTAGTGCTAAGGATAGCAATGACTCATACTTTGTTGACAATAACATCCACTTTTGTTAAAGTTCCACCCAAGTTTGGGGGAAGAGAGAATACCTTCTTCGTCTGGAGTGTAGAAGCAAAATGTTTAGAAGTATCAGAGAATTTATCCCTAATAGACTTCAGTGTATACACAATCTGGATGTGATCTGATCATCGTGGTAATGAGCTGGTCAGCATTGCTGGCAGTATCAATAATCTTTAGACTCCTCAGAACTTAATAAAGGTATGTTTTTGGGTATCCTAGCCAATTCACTCTTTCTGGGTTCAATTGATTAGGTACCTTCACTTCACCTGGGGCTCCTAGGACATAGTGACTGACATCATCACAACCCCCTTCAGATTCGTCGTCAGAGGGATTTTCAAAGCACACCAATGACTCCATTGGTTTGGGGTTAAGGTCAGAGCTTCCCTTATTGCAGGGGAGGTTCTGGGGGCGCTCAGCTACTTGTGTAACTTTTAAAGGTGACACTGAGATATTTACAGCTCTACATTTAGCCTTTGATGCAGGGGGTTTAGGCTGCCCCATGGCTATAGGTTTTGAGCTTGAATTGGCAGGAGGAGATGCTGAGGAGGATTTTATCGTGGAAGTGGAGGTTTCAACTACGCCAGCTTTGGGTAGATCAGTAGCTGAGTGGATTTTTTGGAAACAAATGGTTTAGAATTTGTGACCTGGTCATTTAAACCATAATGAGAGGGTGCAAATGGCACCTGAGAGAGGGGTTTAGGCTCTATGTCTGATAAAAGATAATTTTGATGACAAGATGGGAACAGGAAGTGTGACCCCATTGACAAGTATGTACTCTGACTTACAGGCTTGAGAACCTCAAGTTTTCTGGGATAAGGGAAGTTAGGGTTGAGCTTCACCGCAGGTGCTGGGCTCAGAGTAGTAACCAGTGTAAGGGGCCCAAAGGGATCATTGTAGCCTCTTTCAGCGGGGGTATAGTAGAATAATTCTTAATGGTCAACACCTTATAATTAGACACAACACTTGTAGTAGCTTCAGAGTTATACAATTCTTCCACCTCCAGCAGAGCCTCCTTGATATCTTGGATGATCTGGAGGTTGCGCTTTACAGAGATCAGATGACGAACTATAGAAGGGTGAGACGTCAACCCGCTCAGAATGGCAGCAATGGTGTCGTCAATAGGTAGCATTTTGGCAAGCAGCAGGGGTTGAGCGTCCCTATAAAACCGCTCAACAAAAGAGGTGATTGATTCACCCTCTTGCAACATAAGGCACATAAAGACCTGCTTTTTGTTGTAAACTCTGCTGGGAACCAAACTCGTCTATAAGCGCTTATTTAACCTCTGGCCAGGTGCTGAGGTTGATTATTGGGATTGTGGGGGAGTTATCACATATCGCTTGATACTTTTGGCCAGGGGACCCAAAGTTTCAGGGTGCTGGATTACCTGTTTTTGCTTCTCTTGGTCAAGGAGTCCTTTTCCAGATACTTTTTCAGGATGGTTAATTCCAAAATAAATATATACCTAATTTAAAGTTAAGATAGGAGAAAAGAAGAAAAATCGTAAGGTTTATTTGCATAATACCAACTATAAATGGTAAATTGGAAAAGTGTTTCAAGGAAATCTAGGCCACCCAAGACTAGATCTAATAAAAGAGATGAATTGGGGATTCTGTAAAAGCCCAATTATCTATGGTTAAATTGTTTGGGCTCGTCTCATTGCTTAGGTTTGAACCCCAACTAAAGTTTGGGCTTTTTTATCAGTTTGGGATTGACTCCCATTATCTTATGCATCCAAATCAGTTGTTTGGGTCAGAATCCTGATAATACCCCCCTCTAGATTTTGGCGCAGGGGGAAAAAGTATGGAGAAAGCGGCTATACATGCGGTTTAAAACTGTGCCCTGAACAACCTCTACAATTGAGTGTTCATTGCACCATCTATATATGACTTGATAAGGCCCTGACCAGTTAGTTCCCAGTTTGTGATCATAACCTCCATGACGGTGATGGTAGAATAGGACGAGTTCAACTGGTTGGAAGGTGTGTAGGGGGTTATGCTTATCATTAAATAGGTTAGTTTCTCTACAGGTGGTAGCCAAAAAGTTCTCGGAAGCTAGAGCCTGGAGTCAGATAATTTCATTAGCCATGCTTCACATAAAGACTTCAGGAGCATCAGGAGAAGCTTGATCCAACATGGCCTTCACTCTGGAGGGCAATTGTGGATTTCTTCCATATAAAGCCTGAAAGGGAGACATCTTAATGATTCAGTGGTAGCTTATTTGATAGGCCAAAATTGCACTAGGCAAGTATTGGGGCCAGTGCAGAAGGTTGGTTGAGGCCATTTTCCAAAGGGTGGCCATTAGGGTACCATTCGCCCGCTTTACCATTCCGTTGGTGGCAGGATGGTAGGGAGTTGAAAATAACTGTGTAGATCCCATTAGCTCAGCTAAATCATTCACTAGTGATGGTCAGAAATTTTTTCCATTATTGGAGAGTATTATGTGAGGGCACTCATGCTGGATGATAATCTGATTATATAAGAAGGTGGCGGTAGCTTTTACTGAAGCAGAAGGCAGTGATACAGCTTAAATCCACTTAGTTAAAGGATCCATGGCCAGGAGGAGTAAATGGTGATTATTAGAGGCTATAGAAAAGGTCTTACAACATCAATGCTAATGGTATGGAAGAGTTCACAGGGTGGAACCACTGAATGTTGTGACCGAGGATTAGGTCCATCTTGACTTTGGCATACCAATCAGGACTTTAATACATCTTGGATTATAACAATCATTCCTTCCCAGTAACATTGAGTCTTGAGCCACTGTCAAGTTTTCTGAACTCCTACATGGATGACTTGCTGATGTCCCTCCAATAAAATGTCAGTTCACTCTGAAGGTCATACATAGGTTACCCATTTTTGGGACACAAGTTTGCACGTTGGCCATTTTTGACTTGAAGACCCGCCGATTTTTTTGCTAATTCTTTTTGAAAGGTAGGGATTCGTTTTTTATAAGTGAGGTTGAGTTGAGAGGTCATAAAGTTGATCCTCCTCAGGGGCAGTTATAGTTAATATGGGCAGCTAGGATAGGCAATCTGCATTTTGGTGTATGGGCCCTGGTCAATAGATGATGAAAAAGTCGTAGTTCTGAAGTTTTAACGCCCATTGGGCTAACCTCCTGTCAGGGTCCTTCATTTACTGTAGCTATTTCAAGGAAGCATGGTCAGTAATTATAGTGAAATGTTCCACATATAGAAAAGGTTGGGAATGCTTAATAGCCAATAGTACAGCTAAGCACTCACGTTCTATAACGTTATTTTTGCATTCAGCTCTGGTTAGAGTTTTGCCATAGTAGGCGATAGGATGGTCTACCAAGTTTTTGTCATTCTGCAATAGGATGTCTCTAATGGCTATATCACTAGCATTGGTAAAAAGGAGAAATTTTTAATCAAAGTTGGGATGTATAAGTACTGTAAAGTGGGAGAGAAAGATGCGTAATAGGTCAAAGGCCTGCTGTTGCTCTTCTTTCCACTGGAAGGGTATCCCTTTTCTCAAAAAATTACAAGAGTCTCGGAGGTGTCAGCTAAGTGGGGGAAGAACTGTCAATAATATCCCACCATCCCTAAGAAAACTTGTACGTCTTGTAGGGATTTAGGGGGACATTTTGTAAATGGCCAGGAACTTGTCATCCATTGGGAATGTTCCAGCTTTACCCTTATGGCCCAAAAAATCCATATCACTCTGAAAGAAAGAGCATTTTGATGGCTTTAGTTTTGATAATTGCTGTAACCGTTGGAATACTTGCCTAAGTTGATCTAGGTAATTATAATAAAGTTCTCAAGAATACAGTAATATTATCAAAATAAATTAGCACGCAAGAGCGTTTTAAGTTGCCTAGTAGTCCATCTATGGCGTGCTGGAAGGTAGCAGGGGTGAAACACAACCCCTGCGGCATTTGATTGGGCTCAAATAGTCCTTCACTTGTGATGAGAACGCATTACACGGTCTTCTGGGAATAAATCTACTTGCCAGTACCCACTGGTGAGATCCATCGCTGAGATTGAGACCCAACATCAAGCATAAGGAATCATCTATATGCGGCATTTGATAGCTGTCTTTTTGGCTTATCAAATCAAGGTGGCAATAATCCATTACACGGTGGCCACCGTCCTTTTTCCAAGTTAATAGAAGGGGGAAGCCCACGGGCTTTTAGAAGGCATGAGTAACCTGGCATCCAGCATTTACTGTAACTCTACAGCCACTTGTGCTTCTTCCACTTTGGAATTTTCTAATGCCAGTATTTGAATGGAGGGTGAGCCTCAGTATCAATTTTGTGAATTACCTTGGAAATTTTTCCATAGTCACTTGGTCCTGAGGAAAAAATATTGCCGTACTCTTCAAGGAGGTCTTCAGCGGTTTTGCGTTCATTAGTGGTGAGATTGTCCCCAATTTTACTGTCCCTCAGAGATATGGCCAATGAGGATCGAATCCAAAATCTTGTAATTATCCAAAACAACTCACATCTGCAATATTCTCAGTAGGACATAGTTTTATATAAGTGATAGGGGCATGTCAAGGAACTTTGAGGGTACAATTTGTTAAATATCCTGATAATATAGAGATAGATTTCCCGTAGGCAGGATCCAAAATCCCAGGGCAGGTCAGCGCTTCATTGATAGAAGGGTTTGGGTGTCCCATAAGCTCCAAGGTGTAATTAGGAGGGGTGAGAATTTAAATCTCTGTATCCACAATAACTTGTGAGCCAGAAGGTACTGTAATAGGATGGAGGGCTTACAGAGGGATCCCATCTTTGGCATCCACATCCTCTGGGAGTAACTTGGTCTTTCCCCCTATAACTAAGTATCAACTTTGCAAATGGAGGATGGGTATTCAAGAAGGCATGTCCATTTTTAGAGACTCCTTTACCCTTGACAGGGAGTTTGAATGTTAACAGAATTTGATACTCTAGGTGAGATAAGTACTTTTCCTTATGGTTGATGATGCAGTTGAACTCCTGCATCAATTAGACTCCAATAAGCAACTTATGAGTATCATTTTCTAATGTGATGGCAGGGGCAGTAATTAAGAGTTTCTAGAATCAAAAGGGTAAGGATGTATGGCATCCACTTTTTTTGTAAGGTGTTGATATCCTCAATTATTCAATGCTGTCCACCATGGTCCACCAGTTAAAGCGGGCGCCAGACAAAAGTTTCCCCAAAGCCTCCTCACCATCTGATATGGCTTCCTAGGCTGATAACCTAGGGGCTATATTAGGAATTTTTTAATTTATATTAATCCCTTTGTTTGGTCCATTTGCAAATAAAGATGCGTGGCGGCTCCCCCTTTTGGGTTGGGCACCACTAGTACTAAAAAAGATATCCTCAATTATTGAGTCTACCTGATCATGGGCAGCACAAAGGGCCAATTTGGTGGCAACAAGAGGAGATAACTGCCAAATTTCACTTTTAAGCTTTGTAGTTGCATCTCAAAGTTCAGGTTGGTGTTGCTCTATGGTGAAAATTCGTTGCTCCATTCCACGCATCATAGTGGTAAAATTAACCAAGAGTTTAAGGTATTCCTGATATAAAATGATATTGGACGCCAGAGAGTTATTGTTCATAGTTGGGTTTTCAATGGTACTTCACCGTGAACTTGAAGTGTACCTGGAAGAGAGCACCAGTTTTGTTGGGATTGTGGGGGAGTTATCACATATTCCTTAATTTTTTGGCCAGGGGACCTGAAATTTCAGGTTTCTGGATTAACTGTTTTTGCTTCTCTTGGTTGAGAAGTACTTTTTTCAGATACTTTGTCTGGTTAGGCAAAATTAAAAGAAATATATACCTAATTTTAGCCTAAAATAGGCGTAAAGAAGAAAAAGCATAAGGTTTATTTGCATAATACCAACTATAAATGGGAGAGCGGGAAAGTGTTTCAGGGAAATCTAGGCCTCCCAAGCCTAGATCTAATAAAAGAGACGATTTGGGGATATTGTAAAAGCACAATTATCTCAATTTGAATTGTTTGGGCTCATCTCATTGTTCAGGTTCGAACTCTGACTGAAGTTTGGGCTTTTTCATTGGTTTGGGATTGATTCCTATTATCTGACGCATCCAAATCAGTCGTTTGGGTCAGAATCCTGACATTGATCATGGTGGGAACCAGAGTTTCTTGAGCTAGGTGGCTCAAGCAAGAGAGCACGTACCAGGTTTTTTTGTTAGACATTTGCTCTTTCCTAAGCAGATTCATAAACAAAGAGGAAGAAGGCAATCTTGCCCTCACCCAGGGTGAACTTATCTCTGAAAGGGGGTTTCAGAATAAAGTGCTGCTCTAGAGAGTCCAGGAGAACATCCCCTTTGTGTGAGTCAGGCGATTTCCTATTTCCAAATAAAAAGGGTCTAGAGAGGGCTGCTGTACCCCTCATCACCCAGGGCGACCTCGCCCTGTGGTAGATGAGCGCTGTATAACAGCGCTCCCTCTTAAGAGTCCTCTCTGGGTTACTGTGCTTGCCTTCACCAGTTTTGTTCACCAAATTGAGAAAAGCTGCGCTTATTTTTTGGTAACCATCTTCCCCATGATCATGATGGACTTTATAAAGCCAATAGCGCTTAATCCTCAAATTCAAAGCTGAAATGTTTGAAATCAATGGTAATAAATTTAATGGTCAGAAACTATAATCAGAAGGAGACAATAAGCAAATTTCGGTCAAAATTGCTGATGGAATCAAGTTATTAAGAAGTACAATTGCCGATGCCAAACTCTCCTTATAATTGTCAGGTACAATCTCCAATGAGCAGGTATCACCATCAGGTACTATCGCTGATAGTTTGAAATCCCCATTTCAAAAATTGGAATTAGTTCTCAATGGAACCCATTTGGCTGAATGAACGCCCCAGCGACTGGGCATGGGCGGGTTGGCCATTTCAAACCCATTTCTGACCCATTGGGACTGCCCCTAAGTGGGGTGGCTTTGGGGGATTCATATTGCCCGTCAGGCCAGATACTATTGCACTAACCAATGTAAATGCAGTAGAGCCTCAGGTTAGGCGTTTGCAGACAAGGTGATAGTGAATCAACCTGCCGCCAGCCCTTTGATGTCAGTTCAGATTAGAATAATTTCCCTCTCCTCCAAAACTTTGCCAGATTAGGTTCAATTTGAGGGCCCCAATCCCTGCTTTGACAAGCTGACCCAAATTGAACATTATTTAATCAGTTTCTTAACACTAGGAAAATTGTTGGTTAATTCATTATTTTTACTTTCCAATAAAAAATACCCGATACTCAAGTCCAGTTTTTTATGTTCTTATATAACCCACCCCTCCCAAATATACTTCAACAACCCACAGGACCCATGGCCATGATACCTGGTTCATTGCTAGGTTCTTATACATGACAATGGCTCATGGGCACTTAGTTGCAAAATTTTTTTCTGGTTTCAAACATTCATACCAGCAGAAGTGCCACTGGCATTTGGGCTTGGCGTTTGGATGCTTTGGCACTTAAACTGGCAGGCCGGTCTAAAAATAACTTGCTGAAAATGACATAATTGACCAACCATAATTATTAGCCATTTTCGCCCTTCTCGTTGAGTTGAGCATAGCAGTGGTCCTTTTTTTCTCATCTGAATAAGGTTGTGAAGAAGTTCTACTATGGCCACAATAGCCTAGTATCTCCCAAATCCCTAAGCCCACCCTCAAAAATGGAATGTACATGGTAAGAGCCACCAAGGTGGCCTTGGTGTCGAATCCCAGCTCCAAACTATTGTCCAAAGCAATTTCAATAGATAACGCAGCCCTCATTCCCATGTCAGTATATTCTGGCATTCCAATTTATGAAGTGTCTACTCCTGTTGCAAACCTTGTAGTTCTCCCAATCCTAGTAAAATCTCTTCATTATATACAGGCTCAACTATAGCTTCCAATAAAGAGAATTTCACCTGCTTTTTACTATCCATGAAAATTAGTATCAGACCTCAACATGTTTCCTTTGAGGCCTTGGGGGACACTGGAGCAGTGGGTAATTTTATGAGTGTAGAGCTAGCCCACCAGTTTGAACTTTACCTGAACTTGGGTCCTATGGTGATGGTCGCTTCATCAGCATCCCAGCCCTTGTACCTAGTTTGACATCCAGTACCTTTCTCTGTTCACCAGTTTAGCTTTTGCAATCAATTCTCTGCAATGCCAAACTTGGTGCTTCCAGTAATCTTAGGAGTGGGTGGTGGCTTTAACAACATGTTAGAATTTACCTCAAGTCTAATATGTTGTTATTTGCTAATGATCAAACGGAGGTGGAGTATCCTCTAGTAGATACCCTTACCAAAAACTCAAGACCGCAGTTCCATCACTTAACTCATTTCCCCTGCGGGCCTTCCACCAGATTTCCCTGAGGCATTAATGGGCTATAGAATATCCTTGATTCTGAGAAAGCAGATTGTCTCCTCCCTCATACTAAATTTATTTAGAATTTAGAACAATGGTGCAGGTGGATAATAAATGTCCTTTTTACCCACATACAGCGGAGGAGGAGGATGCTCTTAATGCTTGGTTGGATGACATGCTTAAGAAAGAGTGGTTGTTTAAAGAGAAATCACCAGTTGCTTCTCCCATCGTTTTTCCAAGAAGGCCGATGGTTCCCTTCATCCCTGTGTGGATTATGGTCACCTAAATAAAAATCACAGTCCATTATCCCTACCCTATACCACTGGAGCAAACTATAAGTCAAGCAATTTCTAAGTCACTTATGTTCTCAAAACTTGAACTTGTTAATGCCTTTAACCAAATTCAGGTGACAGAAGGTCAGGAATGGCTTACCGCTATCCAAACAAAATAGGTATCTTCAATTTCAAGTGATGCTATTTGGGTTGAAGAATGCACCGGCCACATTTTAAAGAATGATTAATAGTGTACTGGGAGATCTCTCATTCACTTGCACAGTTGCATACATTGATGATATTCTGTTTCACTCCTCAACTCTCAAACAACACACAAAGGACTTGGAAGCAGTAGTGGCTGCCCTGCACAAGGCGGGCCTGTTTGTCTAACCTTAAAAACATGAGTTTTATAAGGAGGACTTACCTTTTTGGGCAATCTTGTCATAAAGGATGGGTATGCTATTCCCCCCCCAAAAAAAAAAGTTGGATGCCATCTGCAAATGGCCAACTCCAACAACCCAAAAACAATTGATGAGATTTTTGGGTAAAATCAGTTTCTGAAGAAATTTTCCTCAGCCCCTTTCCTAGTTATAAGCTCTAATTCACCAACTCATGGGTAAGAATGTCCCTTTCATTAAATATTCAAGTACCAGCAGGCATTTGAGTCAATTAAAGAGGTTTTTTTATCACCACCTCCCCATCCTAAAGCACGCAGATCCCTCCAAGACTTATATTGTTGCAAGTGATGCCTCATCTGTTGCAGTTAGGGCTGTCCTGCTTCAGGAGCATAATGGTTTAGAACATCCAGTCACTTTAGATCCCACAAGTTCTCCTCTAATGAACAATCTTGGGCCATCTACAATAAGGAGTTGCCAGTCATAGCATGGGCTTTGACTCATTGGCTTTATCTGTTACAAGGCGCTAAGCATGAGTTATTAGTGCGTATAGATCACCAAGCCCTTCTATATTTTTGTAAACCACAGAAATTGGAACATAGGCAAGCTTACACCTAATGGGATTTGTATAGTTTAACTTCAAATATGAGTTCATAAAAGGTGCATTATTTGGCTTCCTGATTTTCTTAGTCACAACCCTGCTCATTTCCCCACGGACTCAGATGAAGCATATCTGGTCACTATGATTCCTACCACCTAAATCTTATTCATTGTACCACCCATGGTCTCGTCAGTGGATTTAACTCCTGATGCGCCTCACATTTCCTAGGCTTTAGCAGCTCAATTGACCTGTCCTGAAGGATTGGAGCTATTGAAACAATTGTCCCTTCCAGCTCAGAAACCTTCCCTATATTACTTAGTATAAGTTTTATTTATTTTTGGTCGTGAGTGCAAGTTTCTCCTTTTTTTAAAGCTAAAGTATTTCAGGCTCATCATGACCCCCCATAATTGGTCATCTGGGTAATAAGAAATGTATCAATTTGATTAAGAAAATTTATGATAAAGCAGGTTTGATAGAAGTACCAGCCTGGATCAGCGATTGTGTTACCTGCATGCGGGCCAAGTCAGAATGATCAGGAAGAAATGATCTCCTTTTCCCTTGCAACAGGCGGATGATCCATGGATATCAGTGTCCATGGATTTTATTGTCAAACTTCCTTGTTCTAATAGATTCACTGTGTTGATGG
>JAKSZP010012069.1:0-127113 GCA_022478985.1 Massospora cicadina
AGAGTCTTAATAATTTAAAAAAAATTTATTAATAAAAAAACTTGTTTTTTATGAGTTTTTTATTAATAAGATGGGGTAAAGTGAAAAGCAATCACCCCAATATTTGCCCAATCTGTATTTAAACTGATTTTGAGGGTTGAGGGAATTTGAGGATAGTTTTGGACTAGCTGCGACACATTCTGAATTAGAAAATATGCTAAACTCTCCTATCAGATCATGGGAGTTGTGAGTTACTGTTTGGGAAATTGATAATTGGGGGTTTGGGGCAGGATGTACCCATTCAGTAAGGTTTTGATGTACTGCAACCAATCACTGCTAGAAAAATTACTTTCACCTCAAGAAACCTCCACCACACCTATAAAAGGGGTGGCCCCATGTAGGTGTTTTGAAGGACTTGATGATGGTTAGGGGAGTATCTTCTGCTGGTTGCCCCAAAGTCCGTCGTGCAGTCAGAAAAATCTGATTATTCAATTTTACAGTTGGTGCCCATACAGGTTTTAAACTGGTGTTACCCCAATTAACAGGGTTCCACCAAGAATCTTGCTAGGTTCTTGGCCAATATCCCCCAATACTAGATTTGTTATTGCAACCAATTTGGCCATCAAGAACTCATAAATGGCTGAAATCTCCTCATTTTGGAAGATTTTGACCCAAGCCATTCTTCCTCTGCAGATGAGAGGGCAAATGTCTGACCCCACATGTCACAATAGTAACTAAAAGAGTTTTGTAGTACTCTAAAATTAAATACTTTTTACTGGGACAACGCCCCAGCCTTTTCTACTTTTTTTATAATTATGGTGTTCAGTTTTGGCAACTGTTAGAAATTGATGACCATCAAAAATGTTTAGACACCAATTATAAAGTCTGGTGTTGCCCCATTTAAATGGGGCAATTGTATGTAGAAAGATGCAAAGGACGCAATCTTGAGCAATTATGGCATCTCAGAACAGATGGTTAGCCACAAGTAGAAGTTCATGGGTATCCATATTTAAAAGAGACCTATAAATACTTTACTGATCATTTGTACAGTAAGCTTAAATATTGGAAAGATCAAAAGTTCTTTCTGATTTAAATTCTTGCATTACCATAAAAACAGCTCTTAGGACTTACATAGACCCGCACCAAGCCATGGTTTTTGGTGCTAGCAACTAAAACTTGCACTTTGCAAATGGTGGAGTATCTTAAGAGGCTAGATCTGATGTTTGAGATGCTTAACTGAACTTAAACCCTATTTCTGCTAATAATAACCAAAATTTGTGGTGTGTTAACAAGAAGAATAAAAAAGGTAGAACCAAGTATCAAAGAGTAAAACCCCCATTGGGCCAAAATGATGGACAAATTCCAGAACCTCTGTTGTAAGTGTGATGTAGCTGGGTATTATGCAACTTAAAATTGGGGCAAAAAGTCCAGATAGCAAGTGAATCATATCCAGGCCCAGGAGAAGGAAACTGTCCAGAGTTCAAGAAAAGAATTAGCAGTCTAGTAAGGTTTATTCTATAACTGCGGCCAATCCTGTTCCCCTGATATTTCTAAAGATGATTTTACATTTTTAATTGGTATGTAGATGGTGTTAAATCTAATATGTTCTAGCAAGTCATAATTTTCGATGTAATACTATTACTAGAGAAAAGCTGAGATTTATTGATCCTTAGTTAGAGAATTAGGACGCTCAAATTACGCTTATCAGCTGATGGAAAAGGCCAGAAATGCTAAGAGTGATGATTTTTATTGACACAAAGATTAATGAAGTTTACATCTCCATCCCCATTTACTCTATCAAAGAAACATTCTCTGACCTCTGAGCAAAAATGATTCACACTATAGAGTCAGCACCTGATGCTGCAATTCACTCATTAAACACTTTATTACAACACTGTCAGTGTACCTATGTTGATAGTCTAGTTAAAATAGTGAAAATAAGAGCCATAATCTATGGAAAGGAACCTTTCAATATTGTTTAGAATGATTTGTGAAATGAATGAAGGACTCTCCAAATTTAGAGCACTAAAAGAATATTAAATAGCCAGCCTTAATACTACAGCTTCCTATGATGCATATAGTACACTACCTCTTTGGTTCAGCACAATGATGGTTTCAGCACCAGCCATAGTTTTAGCAAATCAAAATTATGACAGCCCCATTGGGACTAAATTCCTGATAAATTATGGTGCCAAACGTTATTTTGAGGAAAGAACTAAAATTATTTTGGGTTAAGAGTTACCTTAAGTGAATCACCAGAAAGGGAAAGCTCTGTCAACAATATTTACAACTTTGTAAAATTATCTAAAATGCTGGCATAGTCCCAATATAATACAAGTAATTTGGGAGATAAATCTGAAATAATTCAACTTGATTTATTGAAAACCGCAAAATACCACTGAGGGCAAAAACTATGACTATTGTTATGCCGGTATGTAATTAGTAGTTAGCATAAGTTTAGCCCTGAACATTGTGTAGAAATTATATGGAGAGAATAATGCCCTATTGAAAAAATCAAGGTTGGAACCTTGGGTATCTCCAGTAAATCTGAATCCAGGCCATGAATAAATTGAGTTTCTCTGGACAAATTAAGTTTAAATCTGAATAAGTTGGTGTAAAAATAAAATCATTGCAGTTAATCAATAATCCTGGTAACCAAAATCAGAGAATTTAAATCTTTAATATGTTATCTGAAATTAGATTGATAAAAACTTTGCCAAAATTATTCATATATTGCTGGATCATGAGCAAATTGTTAGGTTGAAACAACAACAACAAAAAGTACTCAGATTTTTTTAAAAATTTTGGGTGATATTACTTGTTATCATGACCTATGATGTGCAAAAAATGTTATCCATAAGTCAATACCGTAGAATGTAAGTTGATATTAATGAGGCCAGTCTGATGAACAAAAGCTGTTGAAGAAGTGGTTATCAAGGAATTTTTTAAACTTATTGAACATGGTCTCCTCATTCCTTCTTCAAGTCCATATGCTAGTCTGATACTGATAGTAAAAAAAAAGGATGATTCCAATCAAGTGGAGATTGATTATCACTGACTATAAAAAATCACAAAGAAGGTTTCTAATCCATTGTTAAAAATATATAACGCATTAGGTTATCTAGGCATAGAAAAATTATTTTTGGCCTTGGATCTGATCTTGGAGTATTGACAGATAGATCTGCAAAAAAATTATGAGAAGTGTTATGCAATAGACACATAGGGTTTATACCAGCTGACTATAATGATGCATGGTCTGTGCAACGCTCTAGCTACCATTTAAAATGCAATAGATTCCATCTTAAGTGCTTAAATTTATCTTGCGTTTAAAATATTTTAATAAAATCACCATTTTAGTTGTATGTTCACTGATCATCTCAAACAATTAAAGGTAGTGTTCAAAACTTAGCAGTGGCTAATATGATTATTAAGCCAAGGAAATGCTATTCTTCAAGAGAGAGATTAAATATCTGGGGTTTTTGATAGGCTTCAAAGGATATAACTGCAACAGTAAAATTTATTGTCAATTGAATGGATGTCTTAACCAAAGAGTATTCAGAATATCCAGGTTTTTAAAGAGGATTTGCTAATATTGCTGATTCACCAAAGACTTTTAAGGATAGCTGAACCGTTATTCCACTTTTTGAAATATTAAAAAAGATTTTGTATGGAATGAAAAGGCACAAGACACATTTGATTAGTTACAAAAATCTATATGATGTCAAGTCCCATTTTTAAAGTATCTAGATATCAACCAGACTTTTGTGATTCAATTACATGTTTCACTGACAGCAATCTGTGCCATGATAAGCCATATTGTTAAAGCTAGAATGAGCATCTAGTGGCTTATGTGATTTAAACACTACCACCCAGCTGAAAGAAACTACACCATAACAGAAAGCAGATACCTTTCTTTTATATACACATGCAAAAAACTTAGAGTTTAAATTCATGAGATGCACTTTAATGTTGTTACTGACCATCTATCCCTATTCTAGTTGCATAAACTCAAAGCTAATAAGGAAGGTTATCCAATGTGCTTTAAAGTTATAAGCATATGATGTTGAAATTGTTTAAGTGTGAGACCAACCCATCAAAATGAAATAGATTATTGAGATTACTGCCATTTATGTCATTTATCAGAAAGTTGAAGAAACCTTCCAATGAATGATTGAAAGTGATTTAGAGGAAAACCCCAGGATATTAAGAACACACTGAAAAAGGCTATTTAAAATCTGTAAAATGATGAATGGAAAACTTTTTAAACTAATAGAGCGAAAAAGATACTTATTTCAAACCATAAGAACGTTAAATGTTAATTCAGGCTTCACACAAGATTGTAGGGCATGGTGGCATGAGAAAAACGCTGGAGATTTTTTACAATATTATTACTGGAAATCCTTAAACTATAATGTGGCAGATTAATTATTATGTTGTGTAAATTGTCCGCTCCACAAACCCCATAAGAATGTGATGGTATATCAGTTAGTGCGCCTTGGGTTTACATGGCACATGATGTCAATTGATGTGATGGGTTACAGAGCATTAGTACTGGAAGAGCAAAGTACATAATTGTCACAATTGATCATCTGATCAGATGGATTATTTACCAAATCTTTGAATTAGGTTAATGCAATAAGTACTTCAAATTTCATTATGGACCAACTAATGTACTAACACATAAAACTGAAAGTGTTACTCTATGATGATAAAATTAATTTTCACCTCCTATGTGATACAAAACTAATGAACTAATGGGAACAGAGGAGTGAGATCTGTTTCATAATGACTGGAAAAGGTAGAATGGTAGAAAGAGTAAACGGTACCCAGCAGTGATTTTAAGGAAATTGATCAAAGGAAACATCCAATTGGCATCTTACTTAAGCTCATAACCTTTGCATAAAAATTCAGCTATCATATGTATACTAGGAAAATGTCATTTGAGCTAATATATGGACAATAGTGGCGTTGCATTAATTTCCTATTCAGAACTAGAACTAATCTTGAGAATGATTCCTTAACAATATTATATTCAATTGGTGAATATTCTGAGCAACTTGCAATCTCAAGCAAACAATATGACGCTAGATAAAAAGATTCAAGAGAATAAACAAGACAGTTGAAACCAACTAGCTCTCAATGAATGTCATGTTGGTGATATGGTGGCCTATTTTGGTACCCATGGTTTTTATAATGAAACAAATTATAGCCCTATTGTCTGAGCCATTTGAAATTATCATAAAGTTGAAAATGATTCCTATGCGTAAAAACTTATCTAATGGTTGTATATATTTGATAGGATCCATAGTAAATATAAAAATATTGGATTATAAGAGAAGATAATATAAAACATAGATAAAGTAATATATATATATATATATAAAGATAAAAATTATATGAATAATATAAAAAAGGAAATTACCCTCAAGATCTTAGAATTAAAAAGTATATAATATAATGTATTTCTTCAATTATTCATTGACCTCTTGTTTTGGGGTGCATGCCACCTACAACATCACTAGGTGATAGTGGTTCACTACTACTGTTGTGTAAATGTTATTGAGTATCAAGTGAATGTGGCCGTGTTAAGGACAGTTCCCATTATAACCAGGTCTGTTGTCATTATTGTGAGTCACAAAGAAAGAGAAAATATAGTATCTGAATTTTATAGTTGTGAGATCCCTGAACTAAGAGATATCAGGCATACAGAAATTACAGATAACAAGTATATCCAAGTAATACTTGTACAGCACTGTAGCAATGAGAACCATGCTTGTGTGTATGGCAGCAAACATGAGCAGGAGAGGAGGAGGATGAATTATGCTGCTGAGTTTGGTCATGAATAGAAGCATCAATCAAGGGAAAAGATCTTGCTCTGCTGAAGCAAGAGAATTCTATTGGACTAAGAACGCTGATGACCATATATTTATTTTAATCAATCCAACTGACTCATGCCACAAAAAAATTGATATCAGCTTTAAAAACCATCTTCTATAGATATTATCAAGCTTAAAGATGTGTTTGGATTTTAGTATGCCCACATCATCAAGCTGTGACAGATTCCTATAAAAATATGTCTTATCCAACTTTGGTTTGCTTACGAATAAGCAACCACAAGGGATGTTGTAGTTTCATTGTTTGATAACTGTTATTTGAAGATGTTTCCTATAAGACATTAGTTTTGTCTAATTCAGGACTCAATTCCAATTATAATGATTTGTCTTGTTGGGTATATTTACCAGCAATGTTAGTAAGAAGTTCAATTTTTGGTCTAAAATCATTAAATAACTTTCTTTAGTGGGTTAATTTTAAATTTGTCACTGATCAATGAGGGTGTTTGAGTTACTGAACTTGACAACGCCTGTTTGGCAGTAATTTAAAGGTTATTCTGGGTGAAGTGGACTGCTAAAGTGGGTAAATTGTCCCATTACCTAGGCAGGCTGTTAGCTTGTAAAGGTTTATCTACTGGGGTTAATTAAAAACGTTGGACATGCTATTTTGGAAACTAACTCATTGAGGGGAATAATCTAGTTGATGGTGAATACTGACTAGTCAGATAATAAATAGGTGTAGACTTTATTCATCATTTGATGCAACTAATTGAGGTCAAATTTTTTTCAACAAAGGATGCATTTATTATTGGGGTGCCAACTGAAGAGTTAAGCACTAAACTTCACTAATTAGACTCCTTGATTTTACAAAATCAAAACAGATAAAATCTAAATGTTTATATAATTTTATATATTTGTTCTCTTATGTAAGAGTTAGAAGGATTGTTTCCCCTATCTAATTTTTTTTCATAAGTTATCTGAAGTAAGATCGTCATCACTTGCCTGTAAGAGATACCTGAGTGGGGTTGAAACCATTTGTAGAGAAGAAACTTGGCTGGATAATTGTCTTAATAAAACTATCAACCTCCACTATTCTTGTGAAATCAGTCACAGAACGTGTGCAGTAAAAGTGAAAGTTCTATAATATTGCTCTTGTAAAAGTTACAGTTGAGTTAATGGGTAACATTGCCAATCAAGGTATTATCAGAGTTACAAGCAATTCCTTTTAACCCCATCGCCAATCTCTGACTCCCTGTATCTACTTTTATTCACCTTACCCCACATCCATGGGCAATTGAACTGCTTACTTTATTCACTATAATTTCTTGCCTCAGCGCTGCTGAAAATGTGCCTTGAATAGTCTTTTTACTACCAACATCTAATTATCTCTGTGTTTTTGGTATTTAAAAAATTGTTAATTGTTGTAATTGCCTTAAGGCTTAGGTATTAGTCTCACTGTCTTTTATATATAATATAAAACTATACAAAAATTCAAGTGCTGCTCAGGTATCAATAATCCTCACCATTTGGAACCATGGGATTGATAGTAGCATATCATGAAGGGACTATCATTTTTATATGAAATTGGTTATGAAAATAGCTTCTAGAGCTCACCCATGACCAAGACTGCAAACTGTAAGCCCCCAGGCCACAATCATAACTAGATATTATAGTCTGTTTAATTAAAATTTAAAATATGTTTGCAATTATAAGATTATATTGTAAATGCTTTTAAAAGTTAATGTTTTTATATAGCACTTTATTAACCCTTTCAATTATTTGATGCATATATGCGTCCAAAAAATGGGGGTGATGTAAATTTTAAAAACACATATATGCGTCAAAAAACTGAGGGGCATGTAAATCTAAAAACGCATATATGCGTCCTATTAAAAAAAGATTTATTAAATTTATTTTGGTGTTTTATCAATTATTTGTGTTACAAAGGGACCAAAATGAGCTTAAAAAGGGTGAACATTGGCTAAGAAATTTGTGCAAAATTTAAGACCAAAAAATGGATGATTTTTCTGAAAATCAGAGAAAGAGTTAATTGTGCACAAACTGATCTTTTTTTAGTACTAGTGATGCCCAACCCAAAAGGGGGAGCCGCCACACATCTTTATTCACAAATGAGACAAACAAAGGGATTATCATAGATTAAAAAAAATTCCTAATATAGCCCCTAGGTTATCAGCCTAGGAAGCTATATCAGATGGCGAGGAGGCTTTGGAAAAAAATTTTCTGGCGCTCACTTTAGCTGGCAGACCATGGCGGACAGCATTGGGGTGGGAGCATCAACATGGGGCATAAGGGGGTATAGTTGGGGGTTTTCTTCATTAATGAGGCCAGCGGTGTCCATCACCTCAACATATTGAGCAAGTTGATGCTCAGCAAAATTTGATGAGAGCTGGCACACAAGTAAATAACTTGATGTGCCATTGAGTTTGGGGACTTTTGAGGTCAAAAAAGAAGTTTTTACTGCATCAATGCAAGCATGGCTCACACCAAAAGCAAGCTCCTTAATTTCATACTTTGCATCTTTCTCAAAATTATGAGGAAAATTGGGGATAGGAATACCCTCAACAAGGGGCTCCATTGCCCCAAGGAGTTGCTGGTAGAGGAGGGTGTTGGCCAGGGATTCTGCAGCCACAACTGCCATATCATTAATATTTTTATAAATAAGAAACCTGTTTTTTGGATGAAAATGGTGGGAACACAATTTGGGAGGGTCAACAAAGAACTCCTCCAAAGCAAAATTGGGCTTCATGTGGCACAGCTGTCCATTCTCCTCAATCCATTTGAGAGCCTCAAATGGATTGGATTTAGCCAGCGCTGGGCCAGCCACAGGAATTGAGGCTGTGGCTGGAGCTGATTGGCCACATGCTGTCAACCATGGCAGCTCAGCTGAAACTGATTCAGCCATTGACTCAGGATTCTATAATCCAGTTGAATTTTCAAAATTTTTAAATTTTCATAAATTTTGATTGGCTGCTGCTTTCAAAGCAGCGCCAGAATTCCCCAATGTTGGGGGTGGGAGGATTGAGCCCCATTTTGAAAAATTGGGGTGAGTCAGCTGCTGGGGCAGCGCCCAAGCCCTGAGCAGTGGATGCAGCAGAAGTGGCAACTGTGGGGCACTTGTGCTTCAAGTGGTCAAGCTTGAAGCACAAGGGGCAAATGGTGCAGCCATTTTTTATGTGCGCCCAGAATGGGTGATCAGGGGCAGATCTGATCACGGTGCAGGGGGAATCATGAGGTAAAATTTGCAATGAAATGGGCAGATTGTTGCAAAGGCATGAGGCCCTGCCAACCAATCTGCCCCACTGGGAACCACAAACTGCAACATGGGGTCTGCGCCATAAATGGCCAAACCCTCCATGAGCTCATGGCAGAGGCGTTTGGGGGAAAGGAAAGAGGGCAACCTGGAGAAATGGACCACTAAAGTGGCCTCATCTGGGAGCTGGGTGCAAACAGCGGGAAAAGGAATTTTTTAAAGATTAATGGCAGCTTGGCTGCTGCTACTGCATCAGCTTCCAAGTGGAAGCTGAGGTCAAAATACCCCTTAAAGGGGTGGAAGTCAATAAAGCCAGCAGGTTTGAAAACTGCCGTGGCCATCTTGATGATGGCTGCACTTGTATATGGGAAAAGGTTCCCATATTTGACCCAGAGGCCAAAATGCAAATTGCTCCGTGGGAGCACCAAAGGGCTCTGGAGCACCACCTGAGAGCTGGTGAGGTGGTGGGCCAAGTCCCAAGGGGGGACATAATGCCGGTAACGTTGGGAGGGCTAGCAGAGCCAGCCCAGGTGCACTTCAGCGGCAGCTGAAAGATGCCAGATGGTGGCGCACCACCACCCCAAGCTGGGGCAGCAGGCATCGATTGCATTGACATTGATAAGTTTTGGCTTGATTGAGTGGTTGTTTTTTGTATTCTTTTAAAAAAATCCGAATTTGGCTTCAATTTGGGTATCAAAGTGAAAGAAAAATTGCACAAACTGATCTTTGCCATTGAGATTTTATGCCTATGCATCATTTTAACAACCAATAATTTTTTATCCCATCTAATCAATGTGGGTCCTCCTCAACCTGCACTTCTTCAAATAATCACTTTGCCCACTATGCCTAAAGATTTGTATCTTTCCAGCCGTGTACATTTGAGTCAACTTCTTTATGGGGAATACATGTGAATTAAGAACATCATTGCTAAGAAAGACGCTCATCTTGGTCTAAGCTATCAGATGTTGGACAGAATAATTCTCTATCATGGTAATGATGGGTTCCTCTAGTTCTTTACATTTTTAAGTCATTAAAGTGCATCATGATCTTCTTACAGCAGACCATCCTGAAAAGGATAAAAAAGTGAAGTTGATCCACCAATCTTATATATAGAAGGGCTTGCCAGATGTTGTGGCATGCTACACCAAAGCTTTTCTCATATATAATTAGCCAAAGCTAATTGTCAGAAACCTGCAAGCCTCTTGGTTTCTTTTCAAGACGCCAAAGGCTCTTAGATCTCTGTTTCAGTTGATTTTGCGGTTGCATTCCCATCTTGTGAAGCTTGGATGCTGTTATGGTTGTGATGGATTTTTCATAAGGATAAGTCATTTTATTCCTTGCTATATCACCATTACATTTATGCTGCTTGCTCAGCTATTTATGAACAAATTCTTCTGATTGCTTAATTTTCCAAAGCCTACAATCAGTGATTAGGATCTCTGTTAATTTTCTTAGTTTTATAAATCTCTTATTTTGCTGCTTTTCTTTGCCCTTTCCATACTAATGCCTTTCAACCCCAGTCAAATAGGCAGACACAGAGAATAAACCAAAGTTTGGAGCAATTTTTGAGAAACTTCATTAACTTTGAGCAGTACAGTAGGATGTCACCCCTCCCTCAGGCCCAGTTTGCATTTATTAGTTAGTTAATTCTTCCACTGGATTGTCCCTTTAGAAATTACAGTTGTAATTCTAGCTTCAACCTAGGACCTTTCATGGTACCAAGGTGATGAAAGTAATTGATCAAGTTAAGGACCTTTTGGCAATACACAAGAAGGCGTAAGGTCATCTGATAGCTGCTGTGAGGATTGAATTAGAATGTTACAATATAAAGCTTAGACCTGAGTATAAACATGATATTTGGTGATGAAAAACTTCAAAAAATCTTTATTTATAACAGCTATGTTGTAAGTTAGATCCTAAAAGGGTGGATCTCTTCAAGGTTTTTGAAAAGATAAAACCTGAAGCCTATGAAATATACTTCTCAACCTTTCTCAAGGTATTCCATATACTTCATGAATAACTTCTGACCCCTTATATGATACTTTTCCAACTATGCATGACCCTCTGATCATACATGACAATCCAAAATATAAGACTGATGTCATTTTTGGCTTTCCAGTTTACTGTTACTTGTCTTATATTACATTTTTAAGGAGATCAGAGTGGTCAAAGAATATCTTTGTTATGGCCAAATGGATTGCAATAAAGCACCTGATCTCATCAGAGACTTTCATCACTGGTTCCTAAAGTATTTGACCTCCTTGCAAAATTGTCTACCCTTTTTAAGCTCACAATCCCTTATAAGTACTTTGCTTTGCAGCCATCCCATTGAATGGCGTGTAACCTTCTCCAAAAAATGGATGGTGATGTTACAGCTTATTCCATTTTTTCTGGGATATTAGCCTTATAATAAATGAAAATAAGACTGTTATGGCTTAAAACCCTTCCTTGAGTACATTATGGACCTTTCTCTAGTAATGAATAGATTTTGGGTTAAAGCAACGCCTGTATCTAAAAGTTATTTGTCAATATTATAGTGAAAGAGAATAAAGGCCCTAAAAAATTATAGCTATAATTTATCAAGAATGGTGGAATTTGATTTTTGTGCTGTAGTTCAGTATAATTAGTAATTTAGGCTTAGAAGACTTTGTGGAGCTCAAACCATCTATTGAGAATTGGTGTTGACTGTCTGTATAAGATTGACCTGTGTAATATTCTTGTATACCATTAAGTTCATTGCCACCCTGCTCACATCTTTCATAAGATATAAATATTACATAAATCACAAAGCCACACCACCTGCATCTTATGGTAAATTGATTTTCATCATTCAGCCATTAGACATACTGCCAGTACTTTAAAAGTAGAAATCTAAATGTCATATAGATTACTTTGCCACAACACCTTCATCTTTCAGTAGATTGTTTCACTATATTCTTATGTCAGAAATATAACCATTATAATATAAGTTGTAATCTAATTATCATATAATTATTTTGTTGAAACGCTTGTGTTTTTGGATTATCAAGTTCCCCTTGATTTGCCATCAGTCATTCAATAAATATCATCCAAGTCAAAATCCAATTTTTACAAAAATTACATCACCACACCAAAGGGTGGCTAGTCTGGCAGGGTAATTCCTGCTTCCACTCTAGTGCAGGTCTTGTCAAACATAAGTTCAAAACCTGTACTGGCTAGAAAAATTCTCAGTGTGGTATATTTGTCCAAGATTGACCCACCTCAAATACTTTTTTATATAATGACACCACCTATATTTTGTTGGATCAATTTAGTTGAATTGCTATCAGACATTGCACTACTCCAACTGTCACTGAATTTTTTATCACCACTCTTGCACCATGAGCCTCATTTTATCCTGTTCCCTCCAAGTTATATCTTTAGAGTTACTAAACATTTTGACAAAATTGTTTCCAATGAATAACCTCTGCCCCTACTCCAAGGAATTTGAACCCAATCAATTTATTATTAATCTCCAATTTAATGAATACCAAGCCTTCAAAAATAGGTCAAAAGCCTATCAAAAGGAATAAAAATGGGATTATCCCAGAACGTTCAGGTGTTTCAGATAAGGCTAACAAATTGGGTATATTCTAGATCCCAAAGTGCATATATTGAGTGGCACACAATGTAAAGGGGGGACCAGTTACAATAAGGCTGATGTGCAACAAGATTACAAGGGACTACAACTCCTGCAGAAATTATAATTTTATTATCACAACAGATCTTCAATGCTGGAAGTAATAAATTAGACTATAAAGAGGCTGATGATATTATACTACTTAAAAATATATATTTTATCCCATTTTAAAGTTTACTTAGAGTTTCCATCTCTATATATCTATACATTTTTGAGTATTTTATCTACCTTTGCATATCTTTACCTGCTATAAATCAGGCTGCATCACCATTTATTGAAGTAAGTTTATAAGCATTAAAGAACATCTGGGTGGCTAACATATTTCAATGAACCCTTAACTTACAACAAAAAAGTGTATTTAATTTTTGGTTTCTTTCCCTAGTTTATTCAAATTGGCTATGATGTAACTCTTTCTTATTACAATGAATGGGCTTTTAGTCCTCATTTAGAGCTTACTAAGTGTCACTGCAGACCTCAATTTGAGCAACTTGACAAAATTTGTTAATTTTCTGCTTTCTTCACATTTTGAGTTTTATCACTAGGAATCTTTTGTTTTAGGGTTTAATGTATCTGATATTCTGCATGCTGTAAGTTGTGTTTGACCTCATAATCTGAGCAATATGTACTTTTGCCATGGTAAAATCCACTTTAAAAGTACTTTAATATTAAACTTCACTATCATGATGTTTGTCCCTTTTGCCTTTTTATTTTTGGTGCAAAGCTATCTTGTGGGTCATTTTTCCTTACATTTATTAATAATTTTTGGAAAGAAAAAATTGCATTTGGGTAATAAAAAAGAGATCAAACATTAATGAGCAAATATAACTAATGTCAAATGGCAATATAATCACTATAGGATGATTCATTTAAAGGATATACCTTTCAGTTTATAGACAAGTTTTAAAGCATTAATACATTTATTATATTAATACCATATAAGATAAGCAGAGGCTATTTATATGCTTGACTTAATGACACACTAACTTATATAATTACACTCTTTATCAGATAACTGTATCACTGCAAGGAATATGCTTTACAAAGCATTAGTGCTTACCACTTCTACCAGAAAATGGTTCACAATGAACTTACTTTGATGAGATTGTATATAGTTTTTTATAAAAGTATTTAAGTATATCAAAGTATGGTCATAAACTATGAGCACAAACAACTTATATTTTCATTGGCATTTTGCTAAAAAACAGGGATAATCTATTTTGAAGTGCTGAAGGAGAGTTGAGTAAATTAATATGAAAAGTTATTCTCATGATATGCAAATTATTTTATCAAGTTTTGATAAAGCGTAGCATCTAATGATATCAAAATTTTTAACAATAGTATTATATTTATAATATGCTTCATAAAAAAGGTTATAATAAATCATTAATAATTGTGTACTAGTATCTGCATTATGCCTAACATAAAAATATAAAATAAATGCTTTCATTGATACTAAGATTTTTACTTTTGTTGTTTCACAGTTAGGTAAAATCTAATAATTATATATAAAGTATAGCCTAACTTTTTAGAAAAAAGTTAATATAAATAACATCTTTAACAAAAGTCATTCATGTCTTTGCAAAAGATATTTGCAAAATAGATTGACCCTAATATTTATGTTTAATTTGTCAGACAGTGGTATTGTATATAGCTTAAACAATAAAATTTGCACAGTAACATTTTATTTTCCTAAAGATATCATAATACTGAAGATTTTATTATATCTGATACAGTTTTTGTATTTGAGTATAGCAATATTTTTGTTTATTAATATTTTATATTATTGTCTAAATCTATATTGATATTGCTTCATTTTGCTCCAAAAAGTAATATATTAAACTATTGTATCTAAGATCTATCTTTAGCTAACTCTATTTAAAAGTGTTGGTTTATTTTTTTATATCATACTAGCTTTTTATAACCATTTTCAGTATTTATTATGTAATTCTTTTAACAATCTATTTATATTTTAAATTATTACATGTTTATACTAAAATACTATAAAATAAAGTGTTTAAGGGGAGGATACCACAGTGGAAGAATATGGACTCTCTACCACTGCCTCCCCAAGTTCAATCCTGGTAGATAAACTTTGGGTAGGGGACAATTATGACTGTGTTGGAATTTTGCACCAATTTCCCAAACTGAGATAGCAAATAACAAGGCAGTCTATAAAGTTTCTGGCCTATCATATGCCATCAATGAAGGTTTTCTGGGTTTTATCATCCTTTCTCATTAATTCAAATCCTCTTTATCCTTCATCTATGCAGTATCATCCCCAGGTTGACCCACCTCAAATAAAATAAAAAAAGAAAATAAATTGTATAGCATAAGTAAGTTAATATAAGTTAAAAAGTTTTATTATGGTATGGTATAAGAGACAGTGAAATAATATAACGTGGTTTTGTAAATAGTTTCAAAAACTTTTTTGTGAGATAAAAACTTGAAAATTTTTTAACTAAAATAAAAGAGGATATAAAGCTTTTTTGCACTTAAAACATATCAAAATATGTGAATAATTAAATGATATATCTTTAATTGTTACACATAAAGTATTAGAATTATAAAATTTTATCATACATATATAAAGTTCATAATTTCTAATTACCTGGTAAATTACTACATTATAGATTTACCCCTTTTTCCTTATATTCATAATAAATTGTATCTTTTTTCTTGTAGTGAAGATTTATATAATACTATTTTATCTTAGTCTTTTTCCATTGCATTAGCAAGTGGTCATTACTTACAATTTATCTAGGCATTAGATATTTTATGATTTTACTATTGCAATTTTAAGAAAATAGCATTCTTAAGCATACATCACCAAAATATTGGATACTAAGTTTGATTCTCTCTGTGTTAAAATTCATCTCATAAGGTAGGCTAAAATGTACACTATAATCTAGATAAGTTTTACTATAGAATTTTGGCATAATCTTCAGATATTAAAAAAATGAAGATTTTCTAAATTTTACAAAACACAATTCAGGATGCAATATAAGTATCTGAATTATCAGCCTCAACAAAGAAGCAGTTGTTAGCTGGTATATGAAGGGAATATGTTGATCTTCTTTTTGGTAGGTGCAGATAGAGAAAACTGAGGTAAAATATTGCTTTAAGTTTTAACAACATAAAAAACTTTGTTGGGATGTAAAGCAGGTATTATACCTGCTTTAAGTTTCTAAAAGACTTAAAATAAAATTCTTTATATGATTTTATATAAATAGTATAGATTAAAACGTTATTTGGTGCAATCTAAAACTCCAGCGCCATCTAAATCAAAGCTTTAATAGTATAAAAGTTGATTCTGGTTTTCATGACATTCACTTATTAAATATAAACTATGTGTGGAATTTCTAATTTCATATCACTTTATAGCTGCTAGGAATCTATTTTTCCACAGAAATGAAAATATAAAGAGATTTTATCAGGCATGCAATGAGAAACAGCCAACAATAACATTGAGGCTTTATACAAAGAGCATTAATATAGTATTTAATAATCCTTTACAAAAAAAACATAGCATTATATGGTTAGTAATTTTAATCTTGTTATCATGCTTGATCAGATAACTTTATAATAATTATTGGATCTTGGACCCTTTTTTACAAAGCTATGTTTGCATCATGTATGAATCATTTTAAAATTAGGTTTATTTAATTACTAGCATCAAGATACAAATTCTTTGATATAAGTTAAAAGTTCATCAGATGATTTATAATGACTACTTAAGATTTATATTGATGATAACCACCAACTACTCAGCCAAAAACCATTAATCCTATTAAATCAACCAAATAACCATAATTACTTAAAAATCATCTCTTAAAATAAAGATTTAGTGGTAGCAGAAACCACTTCACTAGACAACCACCCTATCTTCTTTTTATTTTATTATCTTTATTTTTCAGTTTTTTTAAACAAAATGATATAAAGAAGGGAGGGGAAAACAGTTTTTAAACTATCCAGTATAGGTTTCAGATTAGTTACAATTCAAACCCACATCAGAGTGGTAACAGATTTTACATTGTTATAAAACTACCCTATCTTTCTTTAGTCTTGTTCAATCTATATTTAATATTAATATTATAAAATAATAATAGTAAGGGAGGGGAATAAATAATGTTTTGTCTTAGCAAGTATAGGTTTGAACTTGTTCTGAACCAAAACCATACCAGATTGGTAGCAGAATTTACCCTGCTAGGCTAATCACTCTTGCTTAGAAAACCCATTAGACCCATTGAATTAATTAAATAACACTAAACTGCTAGCTGAAACATTATAATTAAAATGCCACCACCTGACCATAGAATAGATACTTCAGCTAGGTTTTTATATGGTTTTTAGTAGGTGCCTATAAACTATTAACTACTATATTATCTTTAAATTTTTAGATAAAATGGTTTAAGAGATCAACAAAGAATAACTTTTATATATAAATTTGCAATTTTTATATAATTTTAAGAAGTTTAACTTTCAAAAGCCCAGCCTACTTAAAAACCTAACAATCAAGAGGCATATATATACAAAAGTTTATGTATGTAGGCATCTTAGTTTGCAAGAAATATCATTTCAATATGATTTACTATTTTTTTAGTTTTATAATAGACAATTATTACTAACTAAAGCCCAATAATATATACTATTAGTATATAATTTTATAAATAGTTTCTTGGTAGGTTCCTATATACTAAAATTTCTTCCATAACAAGTTTTAAATACTAAGCTGATGTGGTTTAAAGATAGGATTAGAACTAGCTTATATAAATACAATAGGACCTCTGTATATAGAACTTCTTTATATCAAAAATCTCTATTTATCAAATGTTTTAAGTCCTATAAAATTTTTAATATAAAAAAGTTTCATATATCAAAAAAATTCTATATATTGAACTTTATAACTTCAGAAATGAGGGGACCATCTAGTACTAAAAAAATAACTTTAGAAATGAGGTGAAAATGATCTGTAATTCCACATTGACTAAAAATGAATAGACCAGTCTGGATTATTCTGTTAATCATGTGACACTGCATTTTCCTCACTCTCTCAATCTACAATAATGCTTATGGGTTTCATTTATTTATTTCCAAAATGTTGTTTTAATAGTATGGAGGCCTATACATGGGTTTTTTAACAAATTTATGTGCTTTTCCTAACCTACAAATAATAAGAAACAGGTTTCTGTATATTAAAAGTTCATATATCAAATTTTTCTTTAGGAACCATCAAATTTAATATATGGAGGTCCTACTGTAATTATAAATTTTAAATTTTATTTAAGGTGGGCTGACCTGGGGATGATACCACACCAATTAAGGGAAATTAAAAAATGGGAAAGGAGGATAAAATCTGGAAAACCTCTATGCATGTTGTATGATAGGTGAGGAACTCTATGGACCACCTTGCTTTTTGCTATCTCAGTTTGGGCATTTGTGCACAATACCAACACAGTCATAATATTCCCCTATCTAATGTTGATCTACCGGGATTGAACTTGGGGAGGCAGTGATAGTGAGTACAGCTTATATAAAAGGTTTATAGTTTTGTAATTTTTGTAGTTTAAATTAAGTTTGATGGTCCCTTATCTACTCAAAAAGTAAACAAGGTGGGCTGATCTTGAGACAAATATACCATGCTGAGTTTTTAGCCTGTGCTGGTTTTAAACCTGTTTCAGTTAAAACCTAACCCAGAGTGGAGCAGGAACCATCCTGCTATGCTACCAATCTCCTTACCTACTCAATAAGTCTACACTTAAACTATATACACATACCAAATTTTATAAACATAGCTTTATTTAGAATAATCTTAATACATCTTTCAAATTTGAATTGTTTTATAATAGAAATTTATTACTTATCATTATACTTATTTCAATTTAAAATATTCTAGTAACTAGAGTTCAAATAGTTTTAACAATTAAAAATATTTCATATAAATCTCTGTCTTATCAAACCTTAACAGACATCATCTTCTAAAATTCTTATACTGCTCTTAAAATAATATACATCTTTATCTAAAAGCAACTACTTTTATAAATACAAAAAATAAGATATCTTATCAGTATAAAGTGTTGATAATCAAAGTACTTTATTTATGCTTATGCTTATATGTAGGATTTAATGTATTTTGCTTTATAGTTGTTGCATATTAATTAATTATTCTATTTTAAACATCAAATTAGTGGTTTCAAATTATGACATTTAAAGATCTGTCTCTATTAGTGCTAGTATTAAAGTATTAAATAAAACTTTTATAATGAAAAGACATACAACTATAAACTTGTTTTTAAATTCATACTATCAGAAATATTAAAGCCATACTATAAAAAGAATGGTGAACAACAGGATACTAGTTGTAATTGTATAATCCTTTTAAAAATATATAATTATTAAAATAGAATAAAATGTAAGTTAAATATACTTTATAGCTTTATTAAAAGGATAATTTATGAGACTTGAAAAATCATGAATTGAAGCATCACTTGTTTAGCTCCAGTTATAGCGAAAGTTAGACTGGTAAATATAACTTGATGGAAGGATAATTAGAATTACTTTGACCATTAATTCTGTTATATAAGGTATACTTAGAAGATTATAGAGATAGTACAACCCAAAACAAATGTTTGACAACTGACTAGCCACCTCCTACTTGGCTTTCAGGCCCATCTTCTGCCCTAGTCTTGTCAAAATTTGTTAATCTTTACCTACGACTATAACTATAATCTTATAAGAAGTACTTTGATATAATAAAATTATATAATCGAATACTAAATATATTATACCAAAACAAGTAATATGAGAAGCAGGCCTTAACAAGGGTGCTGCTTAACCCTTTGCAGTCTGAGCCGCCGGATGAGTGAGTGTTGCTAAGGACAAGAGGTATTGGAGCGTGCAGTAAAGAAAATATACACGTTAATTGAATTGGGTGGCTATATGCCGACACACGTCCCCAACAGTAAACAGGCTTGGGCAGCTATTCGCTGACACTCAATTGAAAAGGATTATAAATGATTATAGTCTCAAACTTGAGAAGGCATCTTAAGGAGATCTAGTCAGACGGCCAGCTTATTGAGGACCGGAATGTATCCGTGGTAAGTTTGTGAACTCAAGTTGTAAGAGAAAGGTAAGGCTTCAATGGTTATATACCATTTTACTGAGCAATTAACTCCAAATTATTTGATCCTACAAACAATTATTTGATCTAGATAGCTTAATGTACTTTATTGCATGATATTCTTATATTCGATTAATATCCGCAGACAAACTGAGGTGAATTTAGATGTGAGTTGATCTGATTGCAAAGTAGTAATTACAATTAGGTAATTTTAAGCTTACTGCTATGCTTTATTTTAGATAATTCATATAAAACTGATAGCGCATTACATAATATTGATGATGTCAAATTAAGAAAAGAAATTGATGGCTCTGTCTCAAATGTTCTAGAAAAAACTGGATGTATCACCCATTGACTATCATGCTCTTACATCATAGAATATCTTCCAAGCAATAAGATACTCGTTAAGTATAGCGATAATAACTTGGGTGATTCTTGGTTTATATCTGACTAGCACCCATTACCGTGCATCGCTACGATGTCTATAAAATTTCAGATGATTTGAATTAATTAATTTAGATTTTATACTTTAGATAAACAATATCTACTCGGTCAAATCTAATTGCTCAATGGAATCAACTAAAAACCACTTACCATTCAGCGAAAACTTACTGCTTTTATCAAATTAACCAATCTCTAATCACCCCAAAACTAAACTGTCTTATCAAATCGACCAAAAATCATCAACACGTCAAATAAATTAAACCTATCGAATCAATTAGATAACACCAAACTTCTATCCGAAACATCTCTCTATATTTAAAACTAGCGGAGTTGCCTGCGCTTCGCTAAGGTGTCTATAGAGTTTCAGGTGATTCGAATTGATTAATTTAGATTTTATATATAGTTAAGCAATAACTACTCGGCCAAATCTAATTGCTCAATCAAAGCAACTAAAACCACCAACCACTCAGCTAAAACTAACTGAACTTATTAAATCAACCAATAACTAATCACCCCAAAGCTAAACTGTATCCTATCGATTCGACCAAAAACCATCTACCCACTCAGCCAAATAAAATAAACCTATCAAATCAATCAGATTCTAAATTATTTTAGTTTTTATATTGGTAGATAGCTACTAATAAGTTCAGAAACCATTAAACCTATTAAAAATTCAAACCTCCAACCACTTAGCTAAAATCAATAAAGCCTGCCAAATTAACTAAACCATCAATCACTTACCTGAAACTATTGAGCCTATCGAATCAACCAAAAAATAAACCACTACTCAGCAAAAACCAATTACGGAACTTACAACAGCCAAAAACTACCAACCCCTTATCAAAAAACTATGAAAAAATCGAATTAAATGAATATGAAAATACCCAGCCAAATTGATATAAATATTAGAAAAAAATAAAAAATAATTATGGGTCAACCTTGGGACAAATATACCACACTGAGAATATACAGGTTTGAACTCAAAACCTGCACTAGGGGTGGAAGCAGTTTTATCGGCTAACCACCCTTGAAATATTAGAAATATATGTTCTGGATCTTATATAGAATTGATATTTAAATTTATATGATTATATTAAATAATTACATATTAGCATTTCGTTCCCAAACTTTATAGAATATTGTTCCAAGTTTGGTGATTTTTGGTTATTTGCTCGAGATAATGCATCTATATAAAGAAATTAACAGAATGATACTTTAAGGGGAGGATATCACAGTGGTAGAATAGGGACCTCTACCGCTGCCTCCCCGAGTTCAATCCCGGTAGTGAACTTTGGAGGAGTTCCTAGCCTATCATACGCCGCGCATGGAGGTTTTCCAGGTTTTATCCTCCTTTCCCATTTTCTTCACTTCCTCATCGGTGCGGTATCGTCCTCAGGTCGGCCCAACTCGAATAAAATTTAAAATTTAAGAACAGAATGATACTTTTGTAGATTATATTTTGGCTAATTATCGTTGATACCCAGTTTAACACATATTTGTTTGTGGGCTTAAAGTTTATCTGTTAATCTTATATTTTTTATATTTGTAGACAGTTATCGATAAAATTAAGTAATCAAATTATACTGAATCAATATAATTACCATCCATTCAGCCATACCCAATTAAACCTATCGAATTAACTAAACCACTAAACCACCTAGCTAAAACCATCAGATACCAAATCAGCCAATCACCAACCGCTTCGTAAACCAAAACTAAATGTATCGAAACAACCAAAATCACCAACCACTTACCAAAACCAATTAAATTATCGAATCAACCAATCACTAACTTCTTTATTAAAACCGTTAAGCTTAATCAACCCAAAACCACCAACCGCTTGACAAAACCATTTAAACTATCGAATCAACCAAATATCAAACTTCTCAGCCGTAACAATATACCGATTTCCATTAAAAACATATAAAATTTTCACTTGTTACATATAAAACTTTTTATTTTACTATGAAAATTAAAAATCGGGCTTCGAGGTACACACGGACCCCCTCCCGTCCACCTATAGCCAAATTTTCAGAGCTCTACATGCTCTAGTTTTGGCTGGGCATCGCACACACAAACACACACACATTGCTTTTTATATATAGATAAGTGTCTGAAATAGAGCTTGTAAGATTTGATTACAGACAGACAGAATTGACAGTGAGTTTAAGAAAATTGTATAAAAAATGACCACTAACCACTTAACAAAACCATTTAAAATATCAAATCAACTAAATATCTAACTGCTCAGCCGTAACTATATACTGACTACCATCAAAAATATATAGGATTTTTACTTGATACATATAAAACTTTTTTTGAATATGAAAATTAAAATTTTTGATGGATTATTGTATTGTCATTGAAGATACATAAGTGTGCCAAATTTAAGAATTTTTTATTGACAATAAGTGTCTGAAATAGAGCTTGTAAGATTTAATTACAGACAGACAGACAGAATTGACAGTGAGTTTAAGAAATGGGTATAAAAAGTGATTATGCCAGGATTCGAACAACTGACCTTTTATAGAGTTGAAGTTTAGAGCCAAAAGCTGAGCCAATTATGCTAGATTTTTTTAAAAAACTCCATACTTTATTAAATAAATTTAAGGGAAAGTAAGAGGGGAGGGTGGAATACAGGCGATTTGGCCAAGGGTAAAAAAAAACTGGGGATTTGGGCCACTAGAGTTCTAGCACCTCCAACCATTGCTGATTGGTGATCACCATCACTAGCCACAGTTCTAGCAGCGGCGGGCTTATAGGCCATACTATTCTTAGATGATTAGTAGCTTCATTGCATGCAATGAGTGATCCAGTGGGGAAAGCCAAACATGTGGCCTTATAACACCCAGGGATTATATGCAAGAATTTTGAGATCTGGTGGAGCTGATCAGAGATAATCTGAATGGTCTTCAATACCAAACCTCTGTGATGGGGGTGCTCATTGCTTATAACCTTGGTGACGAGCACACAGTGAATTACCCATACACAATACTGGTAAATGAAGGCTCATAGTTGGATCTGAGCCATTCTCAGGGTTTTTATAAAGAACAGGTCCTGCAATGGATGTATACCCAGAGGTGAATGATCACCTGATAGGATATATCATATTGTGGATCAGTATTTTTTAAACATGGCACATTCATAATAGCAATATGCTACATCTGCTTCTGGTTCAGTCCCCAATATAGAGTTACCTCAACCTTGGTTAGTCTTCAATATATCATCTTAGTTTGGTGATTGGATATTTGGGATCAGCCATTGATATATTATTGAGCTATGGCCCCCTGTCAGAATGCCTTTATCAGGGATTGCGCCCAATTGTGTATTGGGTGTTCCACCCGATGAGTTACTCATGCTACTGAATCAATTTTGGTCGGGGACTATTCACCCCCCCGACTGGGCTATTTTGGGGTTGGCACCTGACTTGTTCTTTGCCCGAATACCCCAAGCTGATTTGGTAAGTTTCTCCATGTCAGAAGAAAACTTTTTATTGCTTGACTCCATTAGTTTAAATTGCTGATTTTTGTTATTTGAATCTGAGTCAGTTTCAGATCCTACCAATACCTCATCCAGGTTTTTTACTTTATTGGCAAGAGTTTTCTCACCCTGCAAGGCCCTAGTCCCCCCTGCTGATTGAGGTTCACCAGGGAATATTCCCAACTCCACTGTTTTTGGCATCAGGCCTCACTCCCAGAAGGTTGCATTTGTTATCTGGGTGTTGGTGGGCATCAATCCTAAGGAGTTGACCCCATCATTTGTGCTATTCATTAGTGCTCTATGACCCATCTCCACATTTATTTGTTTCATAGTTGTTTGTGTTGCCAGTTCATTATTTGGTGCATATGTGGTAGAATGCCCAGCTCCGTTTCTAGTCATATTGGGGCTTGTGCTGGTAAAAAGATTGGCAGATGGTTCATCCATCTCAACAACCTTGGTTTTATTATTAATAAAACTCATTATTGGCATGGGCAAGTTATCCATTTCTATGTGCTGCACACGCACATATGGGTGGCTTGCCTTTGTTCACTGTCTATAAAATTGCAGTGCAGTATGGCAGTTGGTTGCTCTCTCAGTTCTTGTTCAATTCACTTTTTGCTATAAAAAGTGATATTTCTGAGAGAGAGTTTTTGAGCTGATTATGCTAGAGGAGGTATTTTAAAATCAATTGGACTTTAGATTCAAAGTCTTGATTTAAATTAACTTACTAATTAGCTAAATGACCACTAACCACTTAAAACCATATAAAATATCAAATCAAACAATTTTAAACTGCTCAGCTGTAATAATATAGCAAATACCATCAAAGTATATATAGGATTTTCACTTGTTACATATAAAACTTTTTATTTTACTATTAAAATAATATTTTTTAAAATTTATAAACCTTCTCAGGCATGCACACAACAACTCACTAAAGTTTCATCACAATTGGATGAATGGTATAGGAATGCATTCAGGACATACATACACACAGACAGACAGACAGACATTTATTTATATATATATAGATAGATAACTTCACATTTTTTCAATTTTGTAGTTACAAGTTAATTTTTTTAAAACCCTTACCTACTTGTGGACCTAACACCCAAGAGGCATATTTATATTAAATTTTGTATGCATAGATAATCTATTATGAGAGAAACAAGTTTATATAATTCTACATATATAGATTTTATATAATCATTGCTATTTTTGTTGCTAAAATTTAATTTAAAAAATCCTTACATACTTGACATTTTAAAACCCAAGCTGCACATACATCCCAACTTTCATGAGCGTAGGTCTTTGGTTATTTTAGAATATTTTTTTGAATATAATTTTCAAATTTGAATTATTTTTAATAGAAGCTATTAAAGTAAATTTAAACCGCTTTTTCACATATAAAATCATTAAAAAGCGGTTTCTTAGCTGAAATACAGATTTTGAGCAGAAACTCTACACCAAATTCAAATTTCTAGCTTCTGTGGTTTAAGAGAAACCATGATTAATAGTGTCTTTTATATATATTATAGATATAAAATAAAAACTACTACTCTTTTCAATTATGAACTCCACTCAAAGTTTAGGTGCCACGTTTTTAGGTTCAAATTTAACATTACCAACAATTACGCCACAGATTACTTGTACTGCCTTTGAGTTGAATGAGGTTTCTCAATCTGTACTCAAATATTTAACCCTATTTCGTCATCCATTTGTAAATCCCTCCCCAACCTCCACTCGCTTAACTTTCTTTCCCTCAGTACTACCACACAATGTCTTGGCAATCTTATGTCGATGATCATCTCGTCGCCACCGGTAGCATCTGCAAGGCCGCTATTATCGGCCACGATGGCAATGTTTGGGCCAAGTCTTCTGACTTTGCGGTAGGGCTCTATTAATCTATCCATTATGAAAATTTTTCTAAGTTTCCTTCGTTTCAGATTTCCCCTCAGGAGGGCCTTGCTATAGTCAATGGGTTCAGTAATGCCGATACGCTTCGGGAAAAAGGACTTCATATTAATGGAGAAAAGTACTTTCTCATTCGAGGCGATGACCGGACACTCAACGGAAAGCTTGTAGGTTATTCTCTACGGTTTAAATTAGTATCTGTTAGTTTTAACCATCTACTTTCTAGAACCAAACTGGCGTTTTCTGCGTTAAGACAAAACAAGCTGTCTTGATTGGCGTGCACGATGAGAACACTCAACCTGGTCAAGCTTCTTTGGTCATTGAAAAACTGGCGGATTATTTAATCGAAAATAATTATGTAAGTATATATTTTCATGTTTATATGTGCTTTTCATCTAACCTTTTGTTTCTAAAAAGTGAGCCTTCGGTGCTGCCCAATTTTGCAATGTTACTCCCCACGTTACATAGTTATAGTTAAACAGAGCTACAAGAGCCTTGTTTTCTTTTTTAATTTATTCCTTCGAGCATTTTTTCGGTGGAGGTAAATGCTTAAATTGAGTTAAGTGTTATGTTTATTTTATAAGGTTGGCTTACATGCGCTTTCAACTTCATGTGAATTAGCCTGCGATAGTTAACGTTTTTTTAGCAAAGTGCGTTTTAAGCTAAACTGTGTTTTCTGCACTTTTTTGTTAGTGTAAAACATGGTGCTAATAGAGTATAGCTATAGCAAGTTAGCCTGCTAAAAGTATGCCTCCAAGGATATTCTTTACTAATTAGAACTGCTAACTGACTTTTACATAAGCTTAAATTATTTCTCAAATTATAATTTTAAGTCATAGGTTTTATATAAAATATTTACGGTTGCCCGCACTTATTGCTCTTCTGTTGTATTCTAAACAGCTTTATATTCGTTAGATTAAATCATAATGCTATAGTTAAAATTTAATCGGCTCAACGACGTCTACATGCTACTAACAATAACACTTAATATCTACTAAAGCCTTGATATCATAGTTTATAGGTAATATAGATAGTGCTATGCACAAAATAAACAAAAATTCAGCGTAAAAACAATGAAAGGAATTAAATTTTGAGGTTTTTGCTTAGCGGTTTCCAGTTTGAGTCATACAATGCTCAACTTAATTAAATTTATACCTTAGTTTAGGTTAAATACTTGCGTTTATAATAAACATATAACAACCTTAAGCGGAATGTATCTTGGTTTTTGCTTCACATTGTGCAATTTAAGTAATGTTATAATTGATATATTGAAAACCGACAACAGCCAAAAATTACTCAACTATATATTTTTTGAAGTGCGAAAGTGGACGTTTTTGTTACTGACATGGTGCTAGCTACACTATTTTATAGTGTAGTGTCTATCTTTCTGTTCCTCTATACCTTTTAATGATATATGGAATCTAATAAACCTTTAGTCATATCTAGAATTTTTGAAATTTACTATAGTGTTTAGAGTATTACAATGTGAAAAATCTAAAGGTTAGCAATGAATAGTTTTATAAATAAAAAAAATATAATGTGGCAAACCTAATTGATTAATTATTATAATGCATAAGGTTCCTCCAATGTTTGACTAAACTAAACTTATAAGTAAATAAAGCTTACTCTGCACAGTAATTATATCTAATTTTTATGACCAAAAGTTTCACAGTTAAAATCTGGCTATATGGAATTTACATTTTCAGCTTTTGGTTTGATATAAAATTTTGATAAATCTTAATCTAGCAATTGGTTTTAAGTAGTCTATAATTTTTTAATAATATTTTGCATAAGACACATGCCTAGTTAGATTTTTTTTATTTTTAAAGTATCATAGATATTTATTTTAATCTATTTTCTACCAAATTAAAGTTTTCTCATATATGTTTAATCATTAGTGTCAACCTAAAGTATAATTCAGATTTGATGTAAAATTACCTTGTTTAGTAGTTTAAAAATCTTTACCTAGTAGGTGAGTAGTATATAGTTGAGCTGATAAGAAGAAAAATAAGTTTACTTTAACTAAATACATAGAAAAAACCAATATTAAAATATAAATTAATTTTTTAATGAATAGCTAGTAAGTATTGCTTGATTTATAAGCTCTTTTTGGCTTTAATCAGTAAAGTTTCACATAGATAAAAGCTAATTGATTGTAAAATAACATATAGCATAATGACTAGCTAACCTGTTTTTGGATTATACTTATGTTTAAGTGCTTTAAAGGTTTAGTGTAATGTTAAAAAGTAAATTTGATTAAGATATAGAGGCATTACTTGCAAAGCATGGAAAATCCACTAGTATTATATAAAGTGACTACCTACTAGTAAAAGCATTTATGCCATTTATATATACAAGTTTAGAAAAAGCTTTAGGTCTTGTGAAGTTTTATAAAAACTAGAGTTACTAGTTTTGTTTAGTTTGTATTTTTTGTTTATTATCTGTTTCATTTTAGTATATAATTTTAAATTTGTTACTTGTATAAAGACTCAAGTTTTAGTCTACTGTCACAAAGGTTTCAAAACTCAGTTTCTATGTGCTCTGAGCTGCATGCAGCAGTTAATCTAAGTTGCATTGATTTTTTGGCTTTGAGATCAAAGTAAAGCAATATATCTCACCAGCACCTATAATTAAAAAAGTTTTTGCATACAAATTGTTATTAGCTATAATATACTAAGATCTTAGTATAGCTATTAATTTTAATGAATCATGTAAATAAAATCCTATTAGACTTATAATTTACTTTTTATAGTAGTTTGAATTAAACAATTTTACATAAAAATTAGTTGTAAGGTTATTTTGTTAAATAAAGCTATATAATTTTGGTCTATTAACATTATAACTAACAAACTAAATATTATTTATAAATTTATAAAAATCAACTACATGCTCTCAATAAGAATTTAAGTTTCAAGTAAGCACTGCAAATTAAAGGCTATAAGAGTATAATCATTTTTGATACTAAACTCCTTATATAAACTTTTACTTTACCTGTACACTATTTTTTTATCACAAACAAACCTTAATATTCAAACTAATACATTGTATTTGATATTAAAACAAACTAGTATCAATATTAACTTTATAAGATACTGTATATATCTGATCACACTCAATCATGAGATGCCATTTGTATTATATCAAAGCTATATAAATAATAATATCTCTCAAAAGCGTATATTGATATAAAAATTAGATTAATATTTAGTTTTTTATTTTTGATGCTAATATTACTTAATAAAGCATATTTTTAAGTTTTGCAAGCCTTTAATCAGTTATATATATATAGTTTTCTTAAAAACTTATTACAAGGTATATTACTTATTTTTTAGAATTTAATATAATATGTTTCCAATAGTTGTTAAATATGTCATACAGTTTTAAAAGGTACTTAAATTGTAAAAATAATCATTAATCTTATTAGGCTGATGTAATTCTTATATGACTGGATGATAAGCTCTAAGTTGTTATGGCAGAATGGGTATAATCTGCTGAGCCTTAGTATGAGTTACAATTTTAGAGCACCTTGAGATGAGGTTATATCAGGTTAGAAAAGATGGTTATTGAGTCACTTCCAAATGAGGCAACTAGGATATATTTATGTACAATGAATATTAAGTAAATTGCCTTAAATTAGGCAATCACAAAAATATTAATGAAGATTAGCCGGAACCAATGAGGTACAGAAAACTGAATTACTAAGCTGAGAGAATGGTATAATCCAAAGTCACTGAGATATAAGTGAGATGAGACAATTGACAGGGGGAGTAATGTTAGTAGCTTAGAGTGAGTGGACCAGCAAAGACCTGCTGGATATATTTTAAAGTTAAATAAAGAGTATTTTTAGGGCAATTGCTCCCTATTTATCAACCATTTATTACTTTGTTTTGAGGATGACAATTATCATATCATCAGTTCTATTGCTCAGTGGGCTTATCTCTGCGCAAAACCCCAATGGTGTATCTCACCAATATCACCAAAATTACAACAGTGGTGCTCACTACTGGGGGCTCATTTATTAATTACAAAAAAGTTTAATCTTAAGTTGCTGGCCATCTTATATCCAACTTGCATTGAAAGGGGATCTACTCAACACACTGCACCAGTAGAATATGCAGAACTCAAACTTGCCCTAGATGCTTTTCTCAAAAAACAGGAGGTGCTTTTGCAGGAGGTCTGTATTGATAAGCTGCCTTCATTTGATCACAATGGAAATATTTATAGGTTTCTTAATCAATTTGAGCTTGCAATGGAAGTAGCCTCAGATTGATGTAAAGCAAAACAATTAGTATCCTCCTTGGATGTTGATGTTAGTCCAGGGGAATGTCCTCTCTGCGTGAACTGGGTAGTTTTTCCATTTCCTAATAAAAAGAGCCTGAAGAGGGCAGCTGTACCCCTTTTCATCCAGGAAAACCTTGCCCATGTGGTAGATGAGCGCTGGGTAACAGCGCTCCCTCTGAAGGTTCCTCTCCTAGTTTTCATGCTTGCCTCTGCCAAATTAGTTTACCAAATTGAGGAAATCTGTGCAGAAATCATCATTAACCAATATCTCCATAAGCTGGATGGACTTTATAAAGCTGATGGCATTGAATTCTAAAATTTAAAGACAAAATGCTCAAAATCTTTGGGAAGAAAGCCCAATGGGTAAAAAACTAATAGTTGGAAGAGGACTAGTAATGAATTTTCAGTTGAGATCATTGATGGCATTGTGCCATTGAGTAGTATGGTTGCTGATACCAAACTTCACTCAAAATTATTGGGGACAATCCCCAATAAGCAAAATTTAGGATTGGTGTTTGAAGGTACCCATTTGGCTAAATGAATGATTCAGTGACCTGGTATGGGTGGGTTGACCTTTCCAAACCCATTTCTGACCCGTTGGGACCACCTCTATGTGGGGTGGCCCTGGGGGATTCCCTCTGCTCATCAGGCCAGATGCTTTTATGCTATCTGACGTAAATGTAGTAAAGCCTCAGATCAGGTGTTTGTGGCTGAACTGATAGCAACTCAGCCTGCTGCCAATTTCTTTGTTGTCAGTTCAGATTAGATTCATTTCTACCCTCTATCAAAAATACACTGGGTTAGGTTGAAATTTGAGGGCTCCAATCCCATTGCTTTAACAAGCTGACCCAAATCAAAAAATATTTAATCAGTTGCATTGTACTGAGAAAATTGTTGATCAATTTATTTATCTTTGACTTTTAAATAAATTCCCTGCTAGTACCCAATTTTTTTATTTTACTCCAATTCTTCTTGCCAAAGTCCCAATGGCACTAACATGGTGGTCTGTCAGCCCATACATTGAATGAGCTATACTAGTTTTAATGGTCACAATTGCTCTCACTGTAGTCAACTGGATCCATTGAGAAAGAAACTTCTGGAAATTTAATCCTGTTGTTAAAGCTATTCACTACCAGGATATTGGAATACTGTGGTCTCACATATGTTAGCTCCATGCAAGGATCTGCCCCCTTGCCTCTGCTTTAGTGATGACCCCTTCCATTGAAAATCCCAAAGCAGTTAATCCAGTAGTGCAACCCCTGCAGCAAGGCTTGTGGGGTCTGGAGTTGTAACTGTTTGGTTCATTATCAGTTTTTACACGCTTGCCGCACATTAATGAGCCATTGTTGCCCAGCTTTTCATACCATACAACATTGTTTAAGAGGCAATGCCAATGGCATTCTGGCTTGCTTTTGCATCCCAACTGGAAGGCCAGTCTAAACTTCTTATGCCGTTTTCCTGACAGTTAGTAGTGCTGATCAAGTCACCTGTTACCTTCCAAACAGTTCCATTGCTTATCAAGAGGTAAAGGATACTGTGCTGTGGCTGTTAGGAGGACCCACAAAGATGTTGCAGTGGAAGGCTAAGTTCTTGACCATTGGGTTTAAGCATGATGAGACCCTCAATGCATTTGCTGATCAGTTTATGGTGGAAGCTCATGTGTTAATTGGGGCTGAGATTTTATCTGAACCCAATGTGTGCATTGCAATGACCTTCACGGTGAAGCCATATAATGAGCTTTACAATGCTATGACTCCAATGTTAGATGACAATGTCCCCCTGCTTAAAATTGTACAGTTGTTGTGTCAGCCATCTGTTACATTCCCTCCACCAAATACTGAGTGGAAGCATACTGCAATCATCATTGAACCTTCTTATTTGGAGAAATTCAGCCGTTTGACTCATATTACACCAAGTTACCCTCAGCAGTTCAACTTCCGCCTTGTACCTGCTTATTGCCAAACAATCCACTATTGACCTGGGTGTAATTACACCAATTGCCCACAATTAAATTAATAGTGAGGCTCATCTTACCACATTCAAGGATGTAGACTTTACAGGGTATTTGTTTTTATTGCAGCTAAACCTGGACACTTGGCAAGAGGTTGCCCAATTGTCAGGTTCATAAACATACAGCAGAAACAGTACTACCAGGGAAAAGTCAGAGCAGAGTAAAGACGGGACTCTCTACCTCCACTAGACCAACCCCAAACGTCCCAACTAAATCTGTAGTAGTGTATTTAGCGGAAGTCCCTTCATACAATGATGCATTTCTATACCAGCAGCCAGTTGGAAGGGTAAATATATTGACACAAGCGCAAGTTCAGGATAATGGAGGAGGAAGGGCTTTTGGAGCAACCAAAGCTATATTCTTGTCAAATGTTTGACCAAGGTTTCATGATGAGCTAGACCCCACCTCTGATGCACCAAACCTGAAAGTCATAAATGCCACCCTTCCAGTTGACACTATCCTCCAAGAATACCCCAAAGTCAGGGAGGGTATTATGAGCTTTTTTGTGAAAAAAGAGACGTTGTATGTCCATGTGCTAAACAATCAAGATTCTGTATATTAAGAATTTATTTACTTTGTCATTGTTGTAACCAAGACCTGAGTCTGCGTTATAATAGATACAGGCGCTCCACTTAACATAGTGTCCACTAAGTTGGTGGTTAAGTTGACACTCAAACCTGATGTGAATTACCAAATGGTGTATGGGTCTAATTGAGCAGAAACTACGATCTCTAAGGGAGCATACAGTATGCTTCCATTGCATTTTGGGTCAATTATCATTGTAAACCCAGCGATGGTGTTTCCAAATGATAATTATGACATGTTAATTGGAACCACATTTATGCAACACTTTGGGCTATCATGGATATGGTGGAGGAGACCTTTGAAATTGCAGGGCAGAGGATCTCAATTTATTTTACCTCTAGCTGAGTACCCAGGGAACTGGTGCATATGGGCCATGTCAATCTCACCTATAGTGATGGTGTAATCTCAGTGCGCTACCATCAGTTAAAAATGAGAAACTGGGCCCTTCCTCAGCAGATATATGAGTATCAAGGGTTGCCTATATGAGCTGCTGGGCCTTTATCTATCCCCTCTGGACACCAAGGCCTTTTAGACACTGAGTTAGAGGTAGAAGTACCAGCCAAGCTCTATGAGGAGGTCACCATGCCATATCAACAGTTGCAGCTGGAGCCTCATGTGACTTCAGGCACTATATTACCAGGACATGGAGAAATTAAGGTTTTATTACCAAACCTACAAAACAAACCTCTGCAGATCTGCTGACACCAAAAAGTGGCATATTTGCATTTTATACCCATGAGGGAGGTCCTTCAGGTACATGAGTTCAGATCACTGGATGAATTTGGTTTACCTGTAAAATCACAGCCCCACGCAAAGACTGTGGTACCATACAATAAATTAATGGGGTTATCTGAAGTGCATAAGGATCAAGTGATAGCTCTATTTCAAAAATATAAAGAGATTTTTGCTCCTGATGGCCATGATTTATGATGTGCACGGGGTGGTCCATTGGTTGGACACTGGGGATCATCCTCCCATCAGGTCATGACCAATCTGATGATCAAGGGCAGCTGAGGAAGTAGTGACAGTGGAGATTGAAAAGCTAATGGATCAAGGGATGTTTGAACCATCAAAGAGTCCATGGCTTTTCCCGTTCCAATTGTAAAAAGAAAATGGTACCAGCCAAGTGGTAATAGACTACTGGAAGCTCTACAGTATGTTGGGATTTTTACCCATATTCCCAGCTGACTAGATTATCAGGGGTCGCTAAGGGATACTTCCCTATAGCAAAGTGAATTGGATATCAGTTGACCCTGATTTCAGGCTAACAATGTTTGGGAGTTTTTAGATGATTTGCCTGGTTTAGAAGCATTGGAGATTGATCTGGGTGAATGCTTAAGATCTCATCAGGAAGAGTTGCTGAAAAAATGGGGGCATCTGATAGTTGATTAACTATCAGGAGTACCAATTGGGATCAATTGGGTTCCATCACTGAGCAATTGGGAATTTAGGAATTGAGTTGTGAGATAAGTGATGCTGCCTGCAACTAGAAAATTGATCAGTTGGTTACAACATGCCTTAATAAGTAACAGGTCCCATTACTTAGAAAGGTGGCTTGCCAAATATGGTTGGTTCACTGGGATCAAGAGGAAAACGTTAGTGACACGTTTTCCAACTCTTTCCGTTTTAGGTCTTGAGAATGTCCAACAATGGAATCCTAGCCAGGATGTGAAAGACTATCACTGATGAGACTTTGATGGTGTAAAAGTTTATAGGTTTTCTGATTATTCTCAGCCATTAACCCCTACAAATATATTAATTGAACATGTTCAGTTTTTGTGCAATTCTCTGCATTGTTTGATAGTAGCTGATATAATCGTTGATAATAGTATGGCGACTATTATCTGTAGTTAAATTGAAGCATTAGATTTTGGTCCAAAGCTCAGCCAGTATTTCCTCTCAAAATACTTATGATGTCCTGAATAGGGATTCATTTCCTCATACTGCCTAATTTAATCTATGCTCAGATCCCTGTTTACGGTTTCCCTGGTTTAAACCACTGTCAGCAGTAATCCCCATTTTAATTCAGCTTCTTCTCTGGATCCCCACTCAGATCCTTACTCTTTATCTTAAAGAGTCTCCAAAATTATCGCACACAGCAATATTATCCTTGAGAAGAATAGAACCCTAAATAGATTCTGCTAAAGTTTACTAAGTAATACTCTACTAAAAGTGATCTGATAATTTTTGATGCAATTGATGATATTTTATTAGTGAATTCTTTAGGGAATTTATAGTAAGGAATTCAGCACCCAACCCTCAGTTGACACCTCCTCAATGAAATGGCAGCTGTTGCCATTGAATTACCCATGCTCATCTTAGCAGCAATAGTCTTCCACATCCTGGCTAGGATTCTGTCATTGGACATCCTTAAGACCTAAAATGGAAAGAGTCAGAAAACGTGTCCTTAACGTTTTCCTCTCAATCCAAGCAAACCAACCATATTTGGCAAGCCACCTGCTTAGGTAATGGGACTTGTTACCCATTAAGGCAGGTCACAAACTAACTGATTGATTTGCTAGTTGCAGGCTGCATCATTTTCCTTACAACTTTATCCTTAAATTCTCAATTGCTCAGTAATGGAACCCAATTGATCCCAATTGGTACTCCTGATAGTTAATCAACTATCAGATGCCCTTATTTCATTGGCAACTCTGCCTGATGAGATCTTAAAAATTCATATAGATTGATTCCTGATGGACCTAACCAGACAATTAACCTAAAATCCCCCAAACATTGTTAACCCAAAATTAGGATCAAGTAATATCCAATTCACTTTTCTATAGAAAATTATCTCCTAGTGACCCCTGATAATCTTGTCAGCTGAGAATATAGGCAAAAATACCAACACTCCCCCTCTTGCCTAGATTTCCAGTGAGAAAAAGATCAGGGCAGAAGAACACTGCTTCAGACATTTGGTTGAATACTTCATTTGTTCAAGTGGAGTATGATCATCAGTACTCAACGCTGCTTAGACGACCTTCAGCATGCGGCTCTCTTCCTCTTCCTCCTTGCTACTGCCTACTCAAAGCATGGACCTACGACCTTCTGTCATGCTGGGCTGATTGATTTACTTATGACAATATTAATCCCAGGATATAGTTTTCCCCCATCAGGGCATATGACCCGCTGTCATATTCAGGATTTTTGGTCTGGCATCCTCAATATCCTGATTCTCTCCTTGTCCTTAACAGGAGATTCTTGCCATTGATGTTTGTTTTGTGGCCCAATTAAGAAGGCTCATTTATGTTTGCCCTTGTTATTTTCACTTCATAACCTCTTGGCTCATATAATTCTTAATTCTTCTCTAAAGAGCTTATACCATTTATTTTAAGATTAATTTCTCTAAAATTGGAGCTTTAATTGATTTCAGAGTGATATTGTTGACTGTCATTTAAGTCTGACATCCCCCTCTTGTCCAGCTCATATGTCAAATTCTGAGTCATGGTACCAACAGCTGCTCAATAGTTTGTCTGTTCAAGACATACAAATTTTCCAGTGGATGAGTCAATCTGTACAATGAAACCTTTTCTATGATCCTTCAAGGACTCATACTTTTATTCAAGTACCAATGGCTAGTCTTTCTGTGGAATTAACAGAAATGATATACAACCCCACTAAAACCAGGTTAGCAATCGTCTCAAACGACTTGCAGGCAATCCTTCATATGTCAACAATTCCAGAGTTAGATTTCAAGACTCTCCTGGATTCAGCTTCTTTCAAATACTCCTAACATTATCATCAAATCTCCTTAAGCAATGCCCTTTTCTCTCAATCGTTCATTTCTTGTTAGATTGGTCTTGCTTCTGGAGTTCCTCTTCCAACTTGGTCAATATTACAAGCCAGCTGCCTTGGCCACTGAACTCACCATTGGCAACAGCGTAAATTTTAGCCTCCCCTATGCAGAATTAAGGGCCCAAGTCACCAAGGCTTTTTTCATAGCTCTGAATACTTTCAATCCTGAAAACATCCTAGATCAGGATATTGCAGCCTATGCTCTTCGCTTTGCTGGCCAAGTTCTTCAAAGTTGAGCCATGAAGCTTCAAGCCTCTCCCAGTTTCCATTGCTCTTTCTGCTTTAGCTTCTGAGAAGCTCATAGTTGTTGCTTGCAGGATGCCATTTGCTCTTTGCATGACTATCTCTTTTCTGGAACATCCCATCGGTATCTTCCACTGATGGCTTTGATAGGGGCATGATTCAGCAACCCTTGTACAGTATCCCTTTCTCATTGCCAGCCCATATGTCCGGTGTTCTTGATGAAGCCCATTGGCAAGTGCTCAAGGCCAATCTTCTGGCTCCAGTGCTATATCAGGATTACTCAGGGTTATTCACCAACAACCTCTTCTTGTACCGTTTCTTACCTCCCCGCTTGTCAGGGTAAATCCTGACATTAGTGGAATTCCTGACATTATAGATATTGTCAGTCAGATCAATATGATATGTGATGAAGTTAGATTGAATAATTGCATATCAAATTAATAATTATAGTGTATATTCAATTAATCGTTTAAATTAATTCATTTGCAATAGTATTCAGTCAATTTAATTGCACCAAAACGAATTTATGATGAGACTGAGACGATCCCCACTGCCTTTCAAATTCACATGCAAGTTGAAATCCCATAAGCTCCAGAGAAGAATAGTGCACTGTTTAAAATCAATTAAGCTTAGGCAAGTCCAGGAAGATGGATGGTATATAAAACCAAGGCATTCATTTGGTTAATCTTTGCAGTTAATAAAATTAATCTTATAACGCAAACACTATTAAGTTTGTCTACTAAAGTGTTATCATTACCAATCTACCACCACATCCTACAAGAAACTCCCTTCCAACTTTCTCCTTTTAAAGCCATGTCTTTAAGCAACTCCCATACCAGCTTACCCAACATTCCTTATACCTGGACACCTCTAATGTCCTTGTCATACAGGGATAAACCCCTTGGTTATTCTAACTAATGGTTAGCTACCCCAAACCAGGTCAGTAGTACACCAGTCCCTGACAATTTGATCGCCACTATATACAATAAATACTCCACCGCGTTTTTATTATTGGGGGCTTTGATATATGACTTGTTGATGGGAAGTTACCAATTGCTGGTGCGGATGTTTTACCCAGTAAAGAAAGATAAAAGAACTTATAAAGGAGCAGTAGGACCCAGTCAAGTGCAGACAGTTAGTTTGGCCAACCATATACCTATGACTTACCCTACAGTTCCCTTACAAAAGAAATTATTTTTAGCTGAAGTGAAAGAAGGTCTTATGTTGTTGGGGGCATATTTTAAAGCTTATCCTGAGAACTATTCAGATGATGCACAGAAAATTATGGAAGTGGGTTCACAACTCACTGGTGATGCGCTGAGTTGGTTTATAATTAACCTAGAAGAATGATAATGTGTGCACTAAATATGAGGAATTTAAAAGTCAATTGTTAGCAGTAGCAACCCACACTAACACCAGATTAGAGTTAAGGATAGCCTTGATGAATTTTCAGCAAGAAGGGAATACTGTTGAGGTATACATAAAGATGTTCCTGGATATCTCTCAGAAGACAGAGTTAGATGAAGAAATGGGAGCACTTTACTTCAGACAAGGGTTAGGAAGCCGCTTAGCAAAATTAATCAGACATCATCCCACCACGCTGCCATTAAAAAGTTATTGATATAACACAGAATCTAGTGGTGAGTGTTGATGTACTAGAAGAATGCTGTATTCAAGGGAATTACAAGAAGAGAAACCCCCAGACCATCGTTTCCTCATTAAAGAATGATACTCAGTCTTATCCATTATTAAGTGTGAACTTACATGTTGGAAAGAAGTGTTTGAAAACTATGGCTTTTCTGGACAGTTGGGCCTCACGGAACTTCATCTCAGAGCATGCAGTGAAAATGCTGGGCTTGCATGAAAAAAACCTTTGATGAAAGTAACCTTGGGAAATGATGAACAGTCTTTAGCTTACCGCTGCTCATGTCACATTGACTTGAAGTTTGGGGTAAGTAAAATTTAAGTTGAGTTTTGGGTCCTGCGTAGTTCACCCCATCCTGTAATTCTTGGATATCCTTGGTGGACACAGGTTGAACTACAGCACAATTATGTATGGAACTCTATCACAATTAAGCTAAAGGATAAGCTCCTTGAGTGTGTGTTAGAAGAGCATAAAGGTTTGGACATGTCCGCAACTGTAAATCAGGCTGGTCCATTGGAGCCTTGCAAAGAAAAGATCCCTGAGTATCTCTCAAAATGGGCTTCACTTTTTGGAGAGAAGGAGGCTAAGCAACTACCAGCTCATGGATCATTTGATCACGCGATTGATTTACTAGAAGGGAAGCAGCCCACCCATGGACCTATTTATAGTTGCAATAAGAGGGAACAAATTGCCCTGAGAGAATATCTGGATACAATGCTTGAGAAGGGGTTCATACGGGTTTCCCGCTCTCCTTGTTAATCAGCCTTGTTGTTTGTTAGTAAGAAGGATGGTGGACTACGGTCATGTATAAACTACCAGAAGCTCAATGATATAATCATAAAGAACCGGTATACCTTACCTGATGCTAATCACTTGAGTGACCAATTGTCTGGAGCTACAATCTTTTCCAAAGTTGACTTGAGGGATGCATTCAACCAGATACAGATAAAAGAAGGTGATGAGTAGAAAACAGCGTTTAAGTCATGATTTGGGCTATCTGAGTATCTGGTGATGCCATTTGGGTTGTGCAACGCACCTAGTACATTTCAACAAATGATTAATACGGTGCTGGGTGGCTATCTGGACCACTTCTGCGTAGCCTACCTTGATGACATTTTGATCTACAGTAAGATGCAAAAGGAACACTTAATGCACTTGAATTTGGTCTTTGAACAACTTGGAAGGTACAACTTGCATTTGAAGCTATCAAAATGTGAGTTTGCACAGGAGGAAGTTGAATTTCTTGGTTATGTTGTGGGCAGGAATGGGTTCACCATGGCACCTAGCAAAGTGGATTCCATCACATCTTGCCTACACCTAATAGCTGGAAGGATGTTCATAGTTTCTTAGGCTTGGCAAATTTTTGTAGGGATTTTATCAAAGACTTTTCTTCTATTGCGTTACCCTTAACACGGCTTGCATCAGAAAGTGTTCCATATAAATGGTCTCAGGAAGCGGAAAGATCTTTTTCTGACTTGAAGGCTGCCTTTGTTTCTGCACCTGTGTTGGCAATGCCCAATGATGAAAAGCCCTTTGTGGTTGAGACTGATGCTTCAGGATACGCTTTTGGGGGGGGTTTGTTGCAGGAGGGGGATGATAGTAGGCTGCATCCTGTAGCCTACTATTCCAAGAAATTCATCCCAGCGGAATGCAACTATCCTATATATGACAAGAAGATGTTGGCTGTTGTTCAATGTCTCAAACACTGGCGCCGGTACCTGTGTGGGGCAAAGTACCCAGTGAAAGTTTTGACAGACCATAAAAACTTGACTTACTTTTTCACCCCCACGGCAATTGAACCAGCGTCAGGCACGATGGGCACTTACTCTGGCGGATTATGACTTAGACATTGGTTACAAACCTGGGAAAATTAATTTGGTTCCAGATTCCTTAAGCTGGCATCCTGACATGATCCCTGAAGAGGGGGAAATTACCAAGTTTAATACACAGGTGCTTCTGAAGACCAAGGATCCCGCTGCATTATTATCTCATCTTGTGCTAGTGGGCCGTGGAGATGAGATTTTGGATGTTCAAAATGATGATGCTTTCTGTCAGAATGTGAAGAATGATCTCATTCAAAACTTAGACAGTGTGTGGTACAAAAAGGGTTACTCATTAAAGGGTCAGTTAGTATTCTGGAAAGGTTGTTTTTATGTGCCAGAAGGACCTTTAAGATTGGATGTCATGCGCGAGCACCACGATGTAGGCATGGCAGGACACCCTGGGAAGAATAAAATGATCCAACTGATTCAAAGAACTTACCAATGGCCTGGTCTTAGAGTGAATGTCTTAAAATATGTGGCAGGATGTGAGGTCTGTGGGCGCATCAAGGTTTGTAGAGGACTTCCTGAAGGACAATTACAGCCATTGTCAATCGCACAAAAGCCATGGGAGTCAATATCCATGGATTTTATAGTAGAGCTACCCCGTTCCCAAGGATTCAATGCAGTGTTGGTGGTGGTAGATAGATTTACTAAAATGGCTTATTTTATCCCAACTACTACCAATGTCACGGCTAAAGAGATAGCTCATCTGTTTTTGAGAAATGTATTCCTGCATCATGGTACTCCCAAGGAGGTGATCTCAGACAGAGGGCCTCAATTCACATCAAATTTTTGGAAACAGCTCCTTGTAGACCTTGGAATCAAGAGATGTTTATCCACTGCATACCATCCGCAGACTGATGGACAGACTGAGAGAGTTAATCAGGTGCTGGAGCAGTACCTGAGATGCTATGTTAATGCAGAGCAGGACAACTGGGTTGAGTTGTTGCCTATGGCCCAGTTCTGTTATAACACTCTAGATCACTCTTCAACTGGAATGTCACCGTTCAAAGCTAACTATGGGTATGATGTGAACTGGGAACCATTACCATCTGTTGAAGCGGATAACCCCCCTGAGAGGGAATTTTTATGGAACATTCATCAAACTCATGCACTTTGCTTGGCTAATCTGAACCGAGCAGTACATACTTACAAAGACTTTGCAGATAAGAAGCGTGTGCCTGGTAAGGTGTTGGAAGTAGGTAGCCAAGTTTACCTGGATGCTCGAAATATTCCTTTGGATGTACCATGTCAGAAACTTGCCCATTGGCATGTAGGGCCATACAAGGTTACAGAGGTTATAGGAAAGGTGGCTTACCATCTTGGATTGCCTGAAGGTTGGAAAATTCACAATGTATTCCATCATTCCCTCTTGCACAAGAAGAAGGAATATTCCTCCCACACCAGAAAGTCAAAGATCTAGCACCACCACTGATTAAAGGTCCCTGTCCTGAGTATGAAGTGGAGGCTACTAAAGGGAGAAGAACACACCATGGTAAATTGCAATATCTGGTTAAGTGGGCTGGATATCCTGCAGAAGAGAGCACTTGGGAGCCTGAGGAGAACTTAAAGAATGCAGGAAAACTATTAAATAAATGGAAGAAGAAGGCCTCGCAGGTAGCTTCAGCCTTGGTGGGGGATGATGTTAGGGTAAATACTGACATTAATGGAATTCCTGAGATTATAGATATTGTCAGTCAGATCAATATGATATGTGATGAAGTTAGATCGAATAATTGCATATCAAATTAATGATTGTAGTGAAAATATTCGATTAATCATTTAAATTAATTCATTTGCAATAGTATTCAGTCAATTTAATCGCACCAAAACGAATTTATGATGAGACTGAGACGATCCCCACTGCATTTCAAAATCACATGCAAGTTTAAATCCCATAAGCTCCAGAGAAGAATAGTGCACTGTTTAAAATCAATTAAGCTTAGGCAAGTCCAGGAAGATGGATGGTATATAAAACCAAGGCATTCATTTGGTTAATCTTTGCAGTTAATAAAATTATTCTTATAATGCAAACACTATTAAGTTTATTGACTAAAGTGTTATCATTACCAATCCACCACCACATCCTAAAAGAAACTCCCTTCCAACTTTCTCCTTTTAAAGCCATGTCTTTAAGCAACTCCCATACCAGCCTACCCAACATTCCTTATACCTGGACACCTCTAATGTCCTTGTCATACTGGGCTAAACCCCTTGGTTATGCTAACTCATGGTTAGCTACCCCCAACCAGGCCAATAGTATACCAGTCCCTGACACCGCTCCAGGGTATCACATTTGGCTTCTTCTGACATCTCAATTTACCTTCCCCTAGTCACTTTCTCGCAGGGATCTGCATCTGCTCAACAAACTTGGTTTTGTGTAGGTCTAGCCCTCACTAGCGTCCAATCTCACATAGATGTTGATGGGTTATTTACTCCTATTGCAATCCATCCTCCCTCCCCCAAGAGATGACATAGGCAGAATCATCCCCAAATTGAGGATAATCAATAAAAAATAAAAACTATAAATATATATCAGTTTTCCATGCAGTTTTTAATAATCTTTTTTTTCTATATTTATATCAATCTTTTATTTTTTCTTCTTTTTCACATGAAACTTGACCTTGTTTTGGTTCTGTGGTCCATCTTTTTTTTATTTATTCCCCCAAACTGGATCCTAGGTATACTTAGACCTACCAGTTTTCTATGGTTCATAGGTCTTACTTTTTTTAAGTCTTAACCATTTAGATTAGTTCAGAGGTCCTTTTTTCATACTTGACCAAATCATTAGGACATAACCAACTTAATGGTTCAGCGGTCCTTTGAGAACTTTTTATTATTATTTTTTTCTCAATCCATCACTTTAAATACTTAGCATGGACTTGATTTACTACCCTTCCATCCAAGAGATTTTTATGGAGTAGGCGTCTATTGCCATCTTTTTGATAATTTCAAATGGATTTAACCACAATGCATCCAATTTGTTTCTTCTCCCAAAACCATGCATATTGCAATAAGCAACTCTTTCACCTATTTGGTATTCTGATAAGGCCAGTCAGTTCTTATCATCTGTAATTTTCACTCATATCCTTTTCTTCAAAGTCATATTGAATGCTTGCAATTGCATTTTGATCAGGATATTTGTCAACCAGTTCAGATACTACTCAGCACTCAAACCTGATGTTGGTTCACTACCAAATATAAAATCAGCGGCAACACAGACTTCCTCCCATATAACAACTCAAACGGCATTTTTCCCATCATTATATGATGAAAGATATTGTAGGAAAACATCACCAAACTCAGGTATGTTCCCATGCAGAAGTTCTTCCTGCAGCCAGCTTCCTCAGTGTCATGGCTAGCGTCCCATTAACTTGTTCCACCAGTCTTTTCATCTCCAGCTGGTAGGGTACAGACATGACTTCTCAGATCTCCATTATCTCATTTAACTGCAGGATCACATGAGATGTGAAGTTTGTCCCATTGTCACTCAGCAAGACCTGCGGGCATCCAAGTCAGTATACTACTTGATCCAGGATGAACTTCGCAGTGCTGGTAGCATCTACTTTCGCCAGGGCCTTCATATTGACCCATCTCATCAGATAATTGATCACAACTATTATATACTTGACTCCCCCTGTGCTCGTCATCAGCAGTTCCATCATGTCATTAGACACCATATGCCAAGCAAATCCAGGGCGGAAAAGTCAGTATCCAGTCATATTCTTATGTGGCTTGTGCAATTGACACTCCACACAGCCAGCCAGATAGTCCATGACATCATAGTTGATTGACTCCCAGTAGTAATATTGGCAAATATGGTCAGTCATTTTCTCAGGCCTCCATGCCCAACAACCTTATGAGCAGCTTGAATGATAGCTGCTCTTTCTGACAGCTTTGGGAATAGTAACCGCTTACCATTAATTGTCTTGAAAACTTGTCCATCCATGGTCTCAGTGTTTTTCATCGCTTTTCAAAGTGTACTTTGGATTCTCAGGACTTGTTCCCAATTTCTCCATTGACCATTCTCTAAGTAACTCATCCGCCTGCTGGTATACCATCTGGATCATTGGTAACCATAATAAGCCATCTGCATTCTGATGAGAAGCTCCAGCTCAATGGACAATCTCATAATCATATGCTTATAACTTCAGTGACCATCAGGCCAGTCATCCTTCTGGTTCTCACATATTGTGAAGCCAATGCAACAAGGAGTGGTCCGTCACCACTTTGAAGTGCATTCCATGGATGTACACCTAAAACTGTTACTGGCATAAATGACTGGAAGGCATTCATGCTCAGTTACGGTGTAGTTTCTCTCAGCAGCTGAGAGTGTCTGGCTCACATATGCCACCAGATGTTCATCCCCAAGTTCATCTACTTGGGTCAATACAGCGCTGATAGCCATCAACGAAGCATCAGTTTGTATAATAACTTCTCATTCAAAATTCAGATATAATAAAATTGGAGAATCTATCAAGTACTGGTGTAATTCATCAAAGGATTTCTATGCTTCTTCATTTCATACAAATCCTTTCTTCAGATCCTTCAACAGATGGAATAAGGGCTTGGAAATTCTGGAAAAATCCCAAATAAATTTTCTATAGTATCTGACCATTCCAAGGAACACTTGGATATCTCAGAAACTCTTTAGCACTACCATTTGTTATATGGCTTCAATCTTCTGGATCTCTCAGTTATCCATGCCAGCAATCTCATTTCATCATAGGTCTGAAATTCATGGACCAATAAAAATTATATTTAATATTTTATATTTTTTTATCTATTTTTTGTATTTTTCTTTTGCAATGGAAAATTTAACCTACTCTTAGGTTCAGAGGTCCTTCTTTTCCCCTTTATCCAAACTGGGTCCTAGATATACTCTGACCTATCAATTATCATGGTTCAAGATCTTATCCTCTTAAGATTTAACCATATATTTGGTTCAGTGGTCCTCTTATATGACTTGACCTAAATCTCAGGACATAACCATTTTATGGTTCAGAGGTCCTCTGGGAACATTGCAACTATTTTCTCTTATGTCCAATACTTCCAATTTTTTAGTATTTACCTTCTTCACTATACAACCAGCAGCGCTGTTTCTTCATGTATAGGCTACACTTGCCGACTTTGACAATACTCTTGATTATCTTCGTTCATTAGGCCTTCAATTCTGACTGGTTATTCGTCCAACTGGTTCTAATTTCATCTCATATTTCAGCAACTGATGCTTGAATCTTCAGATCTCATCAGCCAACAGTTCCATTTGATTGTATAGATCATTTTTCTCTAAAAACGATTTTTGGCATTCATTACCATCCAAAACGTTGGAAATAAATTCACTGGTGGATCTGGAAATGAACCCTTAATCACACAGATTGATCTGGCCTTGCTAGCTTAATCCAATTTCGTCTTGAATTGATGAAATCATCTCCAGCAATCTCTGATCATTGATTGAATGTTATTGAGTCAAACAATTCTCTCCACTAGCTTGAATCAATTGTTTCCTGTTTTGGCCTCATATCTTCATTGGTATGGTAATCCAATGCTCTTAATTGATTGCTTCCTATTTCAACCAATGCCTCATCTAGTGTTTCATCTAAACACCTCACTCCTCAGGACTATTTAAAGCAGACCCAATTTTAACCTGAGTTGGCCCTGCTGATCCTCTTCATCTAAAACAAATGTCAGGTGGAACAGGTTATCTTGCAGCACTAGACAGTTCCATATCTAGGCTGCAAGTCCTTTTCACAAAACTTGTGTAACTTCAATTTGCTTCACTAAAAACTCCACTTCTGAGCTAAGTGAACGCAAATGAATGTGATCCACTTCACGTTCTGTCTTCATTAATGTTACTTTCCTTAGAAACTTATTACTTGAACTAGAAACATCTTTATATGAAATCACGTTCTAATCTCTTCTACTCAACTACGCCCCTGTAGTGAGCACCACTTTGTAAATAATTTATAGGTTTTCTGATTATTCTTGTCCAATAACCCCTATAAATATATTACTTGCACAAGTTCAGTTTTTGTGCAATTCTCTGCATTGTATGATAGTAGTTGATATAATCGTTGATAATAGTATGGCGACTATTATCTGTAGTTAAATTGAAGAATTAGATTTTGGTCCAAAGCTCAGCCAGTATTTCCTCTCAAAATACTTATGATGTCCTGAATAGGGATTCATTTCCTCATACTGCCTAATTTAATCTATGCTCAGATCCCTGTTTACGGTTTCCCTGGTTTAAACCACTGTCAGAAGTAATCCCCATTTTAATTCAGCCTCTTCTCTGGATCCCCACTCAGATCCTTACTCTTTAGCTTAAAGAGTCTCTAAATTTTTGCACACAGCAATAATATCCTTGAGAAGAATAGAACTCTAAATGGATACTGATAAAGTTTATTAAGCTAATACTCTAGTAAAAGTGATCTGGTAATTTTCAATGCAATTGATGATATTTTATTAGTGATTTCTTTAGGGAATTTATAGTAGGGAATTCAGCACCCATATCAGAAGTGCTTGTCCCCTGGTCGACCTTCCCCAAATAAATGGAATTCAGCGCCCAACCCTAAGTTGGCACCTCCCTAATTCAATGGCATCTTTTGCCATTGAATTACCCATCCTTGTCTCAGCAGTAATAGCTTCCTCATCCTGGCTAGGATTCCGTCATTGGATATCCCTGAGACCTAAAATGGAAAGAGTCAGAAAACGTGTCCCTAATGTTTTCCTCTTGATCCAAGTGAACTAACCATATTTGGCAGGCGATCTACTTAGGTAATGGGACTTTTTACTAATTAAGGCAGGTTGAAAACCAACTGATCAATTCACTAGTTTCAGGCAGCATCACTCATCTCACAACTTAATCCTTAAATTCCCAAAAAATTAGTGATGAAACCTGACCAATTTCAGTCAGTACAGCTGATAGTTAATCAACTATCAGATGCCTGTCAGGGTAAAGCCTGACATTAGAGGAATTACTGAGATTTCAGATACAATTCATAAGGTCAAGATTATTGGTGATGAAATTAGATCAATTATTTGCATATCAAATCATGATTGTAATGAGTTTTGTTCAATTAATCGTTTAAATTACCCTAATTACAATGATATTGAGTCAATTAATTGCACCAAAACGAATTTACAATGAGACTGAGACGATTCCCACTGCTTTCAAAATTGCATGCAAGGTGCAATCCCATAAGCTCATAAGAATTATAGTGCTCCGTTCAAAAATCAAAAAAGTTAGAAAAGTCCAGGAAGTTGGATGGGATATAGAACTAGACTATTCAGATGGTTAGTCTTTGCGGTCAATAAAATATTATCATATGCTAAACCCTTTACATACATATTTTCATTATAACAATTCCATATACCGTATAGTAAACAAGCTATACAGTCTAACCAAATATTCCATAAAACCTATAACCATGGGTGCAGAAACACCTACTCCTGAACAAATCCCTCTTCCATTACTTCCACATCCAAACATAGCTGGTGTACTGGCTTTAACAGGAATGGGAGTGGTTGAAGCAATCTTTACTTCTTTAAGGCTAAACCACCCAATTTCTTTGCCATTCTCTATATGGTATGCACTGCCCCTTAGTTATACTGGACCTTTAGCTCAGGGATAGCAAGTTCACGGCTTACTATCACAAACTGGGATAAAGTAGTACCAGTCCCTGACAATGCCCCTATTTTTTCAGCAAATCTGCCTGACAAGATCTTAAGCATTCATATGGATCAATCCCTGATGGATTTGACCAAAAAATAACCTAAAGTACCCCAAACATAGTTACCCCAAAATCAGGGTCAACCAATATCCAATTCACCTTGCATTAAGGAATTATCCTCTAGCAATTTTTGGTAATCTAGCTGGATGAAAATATATGTTCAAAAGTCCCAACAGATGGGTAATTCAATGGCAACGGCTGCTGTTTCATTGATGAGGTGCCAACTGAGAGTTGAGCACTAAATTACTACTATAAATTCCCCCAAGAATTCACTTAATAAAACCACTAATTAACACAATACATTATTAGCTCTATTCTTCTTTAAGAAAATTTCTGTGTGCTTTAATTGGAGACTCTTTAGGGTAAATAATAAGGATCTGAGCGTGGATCCAGAGAAGAGAAGCTGAGCTGAAACAAGAATTACTGCTGACTGTGAGTCACCAGAGAGAAGCTGTAAACAAGGATCTGAGCGTGGATCAAGTTAGGCGGATAAGAGAACAAACCCCTTAATGAGGACATCTTAAGTATTTTATGGTGGTATACTGGTCAAGCGTTGGACCTAACCCTAGTGATCTATTCAACTATGGATAATAGTCTTCATACCATATAATTTGATATATTTACTATCAGACAATGTGAAGGATTGCACAACATCAAACCTGTGCATTTAATCAATTTAGGGATTATCAGCCATAAATGATCAACAAAATCCATAAATTTTAACACAGTATCACTAAAAAGGACTCATATACTGGCTGTGTATTGAAAATGCACTGGATCAATCAGGCGGAGCTCATTACTATTGCAATGGATTTGATATATTACTAATGGCAGATTATGTTATTCATGGCATAACAGGATAATGCGCCATTGTCACATACAAAGGACTTTTTAACCAACGCCTATGTGTCACGGACTGGAAAAACCCCAGTTCCAACTGCCAGTATATTTACATATTGCTTTGGTGCACCAACAAGCAACCAAAAGCAGCCTAACCAATGTAGGGAGAGGTTTGGGGTACCAACAAGCAACCAAACATTCACCTACTGCTAGTTGGCTATTTAATTCCGCTGTGTGGTTGGTCCAACCCAACCACATGAAAGCTTCCTCAAAATGAAACACCCAAAATATACCACAGGTATGTGAGGTATGCGAACCCTAAAACATCCTTTATTTTTATTCAGGAACATAAAAACTAAAGGTGCCCACCGACCAGAGCTTGTCTGGGGAGCAACTGACTATGCTCCCCAGGAAGGGAAATTCTAGGGTACTTATAGAATTCTGAAGTGAACTTCAGAAGGTGCTGGCACTCCCTATAAAGGCAGCGCTTCAGGGACCTCACCCAAGCTATTGATTAGGCTCGCACAAGCATAATCTACAGCTTGGGTGAGGCACAACCCAGCGTCCAAAATGACCAAACACAAAATGTTTTTAAAGTGATCTGACTCAGATTCAGAAGATCTGAATCTGAGTTGTAATGTAATGAATGAGACAAACTGATATGTTACATCATCCCCCACTAAAGGAGGACCCCTCCCTGAAGAGGGGCCCCTCAGTGGAAGGCTGCCACAATGAGGGCTTACTGGGGTGAGATACCTCGAATCCCAGGAAAATTAGCCCGGATAAACTCCAGGCCCCTTGAAGAAACACAAATGGTGAGATCAAATTGCCGCTGGGCTGCCAAAATCAGACCACCTGGCATGAGGATGCACGCCCAGCATGTGGCTGTGTTGCGCCCCACCCCAGGCTCCCATTGGTGATGGTCTTCCCATTCTGACCAGGAAGGCGCTTTTTCCAAAGAAAACGTGAGAGGGGCGTGCAGTCCAGCGCGGCTGGACATCTGACCCCTTTCTGGGTGGACCATCTGTGGAGTGAGGGAGCCCTGATGGGACAGGTCTCCTTGACGCCCCCAATCCCTGGTGAGCGGGAGGCCCCATTGGGAAATCAAACTGATGGTAACTTCAAGTCTAGGGTTGGCCATCTGTCACCAGCTCCCACCGGTGCTGTTTCCTTGACAACTGGGACCAAGTGACCACTGAGGCTGGTCCAACCTGGGGATCAGCAGCATGCAGCGCACATTGACTTTGGAATAGTGTCACAGACTGGAAAAACCCCAGTTCCAACTGCCAGTATATTTAAATAGTGCTTTAATGCACCAACAAGCAATTAAAGCGGCCTAACTGATGTAGGGAGAGGTTTGGTGTCACCGACAAGCAACCAAACATTCACCTATTGCTAGTTGGCTATGTAAGTCCGCTGTGTGGTTTGTCCAACCCAACTACGTGAAAGCTTTCTTGAAATTTAACACCCAAAAAAGACCACAGGTATGTGAGGTATGCAAACCCCAAAACATCCTTTATTTTTATTCAGGAACATAAAAACCAAAGGTGCCCACTGACCAGAGATCCTCTGAGGAGCAACTAACAATGCTCCCCAGGAAGGGAAATGCTAGGGTCCTCATAGAATTCTGAAGTTAACCTTGGAAGGTGCTGGCGCGCCTTATAAAGGCAGCGCTTCAGGGACCTCACCTGAGCTATTGATTAGGCTTACACAAGCCTAATCTACAGCTCAGGCAAGGCACAACCCAGCGTCTAAAATGACTAAACCCAAGAATGTTTTTAAAGCGATCTGACTCAGATTTGGAAAATCTAAATCTTATTCAGAATACAACAAATGAGACAAACTCATACGTTACAATATGCCACAATGGCTCTGTGATGCCCCAACTGCGTTCCAATGGGCCATAGTTGCATTCTCAGCAACTGGAAGCTGTCATGTATCCTTGTGTACCTTGATGATATCAATGTCTTTTCCCAAACATTCTCTGAGAGTCTTACCCATCTGGAGGAGGTCTTCTGCCAGCTTGAAAAGGCCAATATCAAGATCAAGCCTCAAAAATGTCACTTCTTTAAAGAGCAGTCAAAGTACCTAAGGTTTGCAGCAGATGCAACTGGGATGAAGTCTCAATAAGCCAAGGTAAAGGCTATCCAAAAAATGACTACACTAAGCAGCAAACGTGATGTACAGGTATTTTGGGGATGATCAGCTATTAATGCCACTTTATACCCAACTTTAATTGTATTAGAGGTCCGCTGTTTGAGTTATTAAAAAAGGATGCCATAACTTAATGGACAGAACGCCAACATTGCTCATTCAATTATCTACAAAAGGCGCTGCTCAGTGCGTCAGTGCTATAATACCCAAACTTTGATAAAGAGTTCACCATTCAAATGGTTGCCTCCCTTTTCTGCCATTGGGGCGATACTATCTCAAAAAGACAATGAGGGGAAGAGCACCCCATATAATACTGTAGTCGGAGCTTGACCAGCCATGAAAACGATTATACCATGACTGAGTGGAAGTGCTTAGTGGTTATCTATGCATACAAGCAATTTTGGGTGTATTTGCATGGAGTGAAGTAAAGTAGTAATGGATCATGCTTCATTATGCTGGTTGCAGACCCTTAAGGAGCCTGAAAGGCGCTTAGCCTGATGGGCCCTCAAAGTGAAGGATTATAACTCCAAGATCCTCCACCAACCTGGAGCAAAACACCAGAACGCTGATTGCTTGTTGAGATTACCAATAATTTCAGTTACGGCGGATCTAAGTGACATTATGTATAATAAGATGCTCAGCGGTAAGTATGATGATGAGCTGCCACAAGTCATAAAAGTGTTGAAGGAAGTGCAAGCCAATACCTTCCAGCGGAATGGTGAGATGTATAAGCGGATTGGCAATTTGACAGTGAACTTCCCGTGACCCTCAGCACAGCCAAAATTATCATGAGTGCACATAGGGCCGTCAGACCTGGTGGTGTGCGCAAGTCAATGAATTGTTACAGCCTAAGTATTACTGGGAAAACATAAACTTCAATGTGCTCAATACTATATATCCTGCCACCAGTGCCAAGTGGAAAAGATGTTCCTCCAGAAAACCTCATACCAGTTAGCAAAACTGCACTTTGCTTGGCATACAGTTTCCATTGATGTTGTTGGCCCTCTGCCAACGGGGCTAACTGGTCAAAGTACATATGGTGGCAATCAACCACTTGACCAGGTGGATTGAAGCGCAGGTGATATGGGATTTGGGGGAGGTCACAGTGGCCAAGTTCATAATGAAATGCATTATCCAGCAACATGGTTGCACTCAGTTCCTCCTTAACAACTTTGAACTAAATTCACTTCCCACATCCTACAAAAGCTAAATGAGCTGATGGCCATTAGTGGGGTTTTGACAACCCCATATCACCCTGAGTCTAATGGGATGGTCAAGAAAGTTAATGGAACTTTAGTGAACATACTCTGTAAACTGGTAGTGTAACGGACGGGGCTCCCAAGGCTCAGCCCGCCAACAGCCCTAAACCACCACCCCCATATGTGGCTGTACCAACTCCAAATGGTCCTGACCAAATGGATGTCCTTACTGGGCATACCGGGCCAAGGTGCATCCCTATGGCCTCTGTCGCCTTGGGGGTTACCTGGCTGAGGTGCGGTCAACCAGCCTCTGTCGCCTTGGGCCACTCTGGCTCCTTCCCCTCTCGTTAGGGCAAGGCCACTCTCAAGAGGATCCTGGCACGTCCACCCCCTTCCTCTTCTCCTCATTGCACTGCCATCCGCATCCCCCATCCTTGCATTAAATAAATAAATTATAATAAAACAAATCTAGTGAATAGCGGCCTTTATTAGGAGTTGACTTGAAGTCAGAATAGAATTCCAAAGTGAGGTCCAGTAGAGCTGACCTCACTTTGAAATACTTCCTAAAAAGGCTAAATGAATTGTAGGTAATAAAGGGGCGCAAAAGCCTCCAGAATTGATGGCATCCAGGCAACTTGATGGAGAAATGGAGGTGAATCTCAGAATGAACAGCCAATCAAATAAATAATTTATTTAATTTTATTCCATTATTGACCTGAATAGGAAAATCCTACTCAGAATAACGGAATTGCAACTATTGATGCACATGAATCTCATAATTCCCAACCTTATGAGATTCATGTACAATTGTCAATTGTTACAGGTAGTGGATCACCCTTCAGATTGAAGTTCCTTTCTTTCCACTGCTTTCTTTGCATATAATATTAACTACCACTCAGCCACGAGGAAGAGTCCCTTTCAATTATTTTATGAACAACAACCTGCTCTTACAGCTTTGCTTTATGCTTACATAGAAGATACTGGTGGAATGTATCCCCAACGCTATTTGACTAATCTAGTGGCTCAATAATCAAATTGCAAATCAAAGTGTACTCATTCAGCTTAGCCAAGAAGATAAAGAATCAGGCTGCCAATCAGGTATGGCGTAGCAGTCTAGCTTAGTTTAAGGATGGGGTCATGATTCTATTCTGTGACCAACATGTGTTTGGTCAGAAGCACAAATTGGCCAGCATCTGGGTTGGTCCATTTGATGTGATTGAGAAAACATGCATTGATGCTTATACTATCAAGGATCCCGAAAGTGGTCAGATTATCAACTGAGTGCACACAAAATTCCTCTGGCCATATAAAAAATAGGAGATTTATTGTCCAGTCAATGGGGGTAATGTTGAGATTCTAATATGACTGGATGTTAAGCCCAAAATAGCCATGGCGGATTGGCCAGAATTCGCCAACCATGATTACTAGTATGATTATTTGAGTGCCTTGTGATGAGGCAATATTGAGTCAGAAAGGATAATATTGGAACACCTCCAAATAAGGTGATAAGGCAATGTTGATTTTGACCAATATTAATTAGATTGCCTCAAACTAAGCTGTGATGGAATTTATGAATACCATACTCTTCCAGATCCAATGAGAATATGGAAGAACTAAATAGTCTAAGATAAGGGAGCAGTATCATCCAAAGTTGCTGATATATAAGAAAGGCGGGATGGAAGGAGAAAAGTTTGTTATTAGCAGAAGAGAGCGGAACAGCGAGTAACCACTATAAATATTAGAATAAAATAAATGTTGTCAGGGAAATTGCTCCATATTTATTCTATTTTTGAGTGTGTTCCAAGGACTTGTGATCTCCATATTTCCCATCTGATTGCTCAGTGGGTTTGACCTTGTGCAAACTCCCCCGGCATATCTCAGTTATAATGCTGAATTTATAACAGTAAGAAATTTATCTTATTAAATAAATAATTAGCACTATATATAGTGCTAAGAGAATAATAGATAAATGTGAATATCAGAAAGAAGAATCATAAAAGGTCAAGGTGTACTGCCCCAAACCATTTGCATGATAAAGGGAAACCAAGAACAGATAAAGGTGTTCATAGAGTAAGATAGCGTTTAAAAAGGTGATATGAGACTGAAATAAAACCGCGCTCTATCTAGAAAGATAATAAATTTTGATAGATAAAATTGACCTATCTTTATCATTAGTAGAGCGCTGATCAAGTGATTCATCCCAAATTTGTTTAGTTGTGAATTTAGCTTTAGTGATTATGTGATGTTGTGAAATTAAGGTTATTAATAATTTCTGGCCTTAAGAACAATAAAATATTAGATGATAAATTATCAATAATATAAGATGAGATTGCCAAAATAAATGAATGAATCAAAATTCCAAGGTTAAGTATTCACACCAACTATGGAAAATCTAACAGCAACCCAAGTACTATGTCAATTAAATTTAGCTCAAGAGCGCATGGACTCAAAAGAAGTATCATGGAAGGTTAATTGACGTGCAATTTATGTCATATCTAGATGAAATTTTATAAATTGAGTACTTTAATGAAAAAACTTTAATGAAGACTCTTAGGAAATGGGAGTGTATGAAAAGGAAAAGCCTTTCCCAAAGCTTTTGAACCTTCTTAAAATAAAATAAAACCCAATTACAAGCCCAAAAAACCAATCTGATAAACCTTTGAGTAGCAATTAAATATTCCTCACTTTATCCTCATCTAAATGTTCCTGCTAGTTTGAAAAGAAAGGAAGAAAGATAGACTTCTTTATTGGACGCAGGTGCAGAGGAAATTTATTTTGACATGGACTTAGTTCAGTGCATGGGTCCATAAGTAAAAGAGTCTGATATGGTCACCCTGGACAATTTGATCAAGAAGATTTCTTCCTAGAGGTAACAACTACATAGATTATGAAAAAAGGATAATTTAAGCTATTCAAAAATTCAATACCATTCCCAATCTTCCCCATCTTATGCTCTAAGAATGCAGTGATGGCACTGTTATTCTCCTAATTTTTAATTTGGAAAAAACATTGTCACATTATGTCCAAAAGGAAAGAGCCTAATTTACTGAAAGTTTGTCACTGGTGGTCAAAGGCTGGGGATTTAAATGTAATAAGTAGAGTGGATGTGCCTGATGTATCTATTGAGTATTGAGACTATGGACCAGTCCTAGAAAAAAGGGCCATGTCATGGTTAGTAGAATAGTTGTATAGACATATAGTGATAAGGTTGAGAGGAGAAAGGCAAGGGTACCAAGTTGATGGGCCTGCCTGACCTGAAGCGCAACATAGACCAATGCTGGGTAAGGACAAAATATGCCAGGTTGGTTCTAAGGGTGCGCCTGATGTTTAGATGAGCATTACATCCACGGCGCTGAAGTGCACCACATATTTTGTTAATGGGATGGGTCTTTATGTTTAATTGGTGAATAAGGGCTTCAAGTCCCGTTCAGATAATAATTTTGCCAAATATGGCAAAATTCAAATTCAGTCAATCACCTAAGTGCAAGCCTACTCAAGATATAGCACTACAATGGATGGTAAGCTATGATTAATACTTGGATTGGGTGCAGTGCCTCTCTTGATGGAAAATGATCTCCTCATTTTTTTGAAGTAGAAACATGTTTATACCTTTTTCTTAGTTAGTCTACTTGTTTATAAAAGTTTCGTTAATTTTGCTTATCAGATGGCTCCTTGGTTTACCCTCTTTTCAGACCTCCTCAAGAGGGACTCAAATAATGTAGGTCATTTTATATATGTCTAAGTTGTCTATGAATTCTATTTCCTCTTTGAGGGAGCATGGACCCACTGGGTTGAGGCACCAAAGAACCTAGAATCAGATCTGCACTTGGTAATGGGCCCCCTGGCGTCTAACTAAGTCCTTGTATTTTTGTTATTTCATAATTTATACAAATTGTGTACACCCTTTCCTTAGGTCAGCTGGGTAGTAATACCCTTTGAGGTGCACTCTTTCCTTTATTATTGATAGGTTTTTTCCTGGTTGTGTGATTGTACATTCCCCACCACCTCTCAGGAAATGAGAGAGTTTCAGAGACTTTCCTGACATTAGCTTACCAACCCTTTTACTATATGTGCTTGAGGATTATCCACGTGGGGCTTTCCCTGAGCATCAACTGAGTGCGTTGGCTGTTCGTCACAGTCTCTATTCTGCTCACCACAGAGTTCACGTTTGGTTTACTTTTAGTGCGGCTCAGCGTTATTCTTTCTATGGCTAACTGAGAGGCCCCACCCTTACTGTTTGTATCTGGTGGTCTTAGACCCTTTGGGACCCTGTTGGTATTATTCTGGGACTTACCCCAGAAGTTTTTCTGGATTTTAAATGGCAATATCTTCCATTACTTTGGAAGCTTTTATAGATGTAAATTTAAATCACTCTCATCGGTCTCTTGCAGTTTTGGATTTCTGTATTGGTTGTCCCCCAGTGAAGATGACTGGGTTTTATGATGTTCTGAGCCCAGCTGCTTCTATTGAAATTTATGGAAGATTTGGAACGCCTTATGGAAGCACGTCATCCTGATATGTTGTACTTCCAAACCTTATATGCATTCTTTGCTCTTCGTCAGGTGGGACTCATTCTGAGTGTACTTTATATTAATTTTGAGCTTGGTACCAGACCCTACCTCTGTCTTACATAGTCAAAATGTCCTTCCTTTGTTAACTTTAATTACTTCCACAAGAAACGCTTTAGTGTGGAGGGCTCCCTATGCCAACTTCAATAATCTGATTAAAACCATTTAGGGGTGATTTCCCCCACCACCAGAAAAGGGGCAGGTATCTTGATTGTAATTATTTCACCTGCGGAGACTCCTATAAATACTGGCTCCAAAACTGACGCGCTTTTTGAAATGGGAGGAATCTTTTCTTCCATACCTTCAGTGATGGAGAAACTTGAGGGTGGGCAGGGGTCTAGCATCAAGCTTTTAGTTAATGTTTCAGCCAAATTTGCCACAATGTTTCTACCTGCAAAGAACCCTATAAATATGGCTCCAAAATCATATATTATTCTTTAATTAGGCAGTTCTTTCCACTGGGTCTCCTTTGGTATCTGGGGTATTTGTGAGTTATGATATGTATAGCCCCATAATTAAAATTATTAAAAACATCTTATATGTTATCCACTCTAAAACTCCTTTCCTCAAAACCAGTTACACCCTTGTCAGGGGGCCTTGATAGGATAGTGTTAGAAAGCAACAATCAATCAGCCATCAGATCAGGTATTGTGCTTTTAAAGCCCAAAAAACTGCTTTAATGGAAAAAATATAAATGAAAATGAGCCACTCATAAGCTCTTGTGGGTTCATCCTGGATCTGATTTCCATATATCACATCACTCCTGAGAACCTGCGCTTGACCACCAGTATGATTTACCAAACTCAAGATGTTGAAAAAGAGCTATTTATTACAATATGCGACTAAGTACGCTACTGCTGAGGATACTTTGGGGTATGCGTCCTCAGTGGTGAGAGTGGCCAACTATCTCTATCCTTTTTTGCAAAAACTTATCTTGGTGGTATATCTATGCCTGATGATATTTCTAGGGAACTGTTGGATTGTTATGGTCTATATAAAAACTATTTTAGTTATTTTCTGCTTTTTGATACTCTTTCTTCCCCTTTAGGGAAGCTCAGAACAACTATTTTGGTGGACACAGGGGCCTCTGAAAACTCTTAATGAATAAAACATAGTTCATTATCTTTGATATGAATTACTTTCCTGGTGTTATAGTTAGGTAAGGGGTTCCCAGGTTATTCCCACCCTGAAAGTTTAGGGTTAGGTGGATTATCAAGTTAGCAGTACCATTTTGTTAACCGCTTCCTGGCAGTTAAAGATCCTGTTCACAAAATTTTAAGAGTGGAGTGGTGGCGAAAATTGATGTCAGAATAAGCCTGAAAGGCAATAACTTGACATTACCTCTGAAAAAGTGGACAGGAATTGGCAAACCCTTGTCTGAAGTCAACACTCAAAGCAATTTGCCCCAATGGCCAAAGGTACACAAACTCAGCCTTGCACCTCTGCTGAAGCCCACAGCAGAAGTGCCCAACCTTCCTGTTTGGAAGGGCTAGAATCTTCGTTTGATGTAGCTTATGTAAATGCCTACCTGTTCATTCTGAGTTTTATTGTGACTTTAAACCCAATGTTGACCTGGTTTACCTGTCTTCCCAAAGTTACCCTTTACCTTTACATGAAGAGGAAGCCTTAGATGCTTGGGTTAGAGAACAGATATCAAAGAAAGTCATATTTCAGCGTACCTCCTCAGTATGCTCATCACTTCTCTTTGTGTAAAGCAGATAGTACTCTACGCCCTTGTTTAGATTATGGTAACCTGAACAATATCACCATTCCTGATTTGCATCCAATCCTAGCGGAGGCAAAAATTGCTTGCTATGTGGATCAAGCTAAAGTATCCTCCAAATTAGACTGCTTAATTTCCTTTAATAAGATTTGAAATAAAAAGGGGCAGGAATGGCTCACTGCATTCCATACCAGGGAAAAGGATTTACCAATTCCAGGTCATGTTTTTTTGGGCTCAAGAATGCACCTGCAAATTTCCAGCGTCATATTGTTGCATCCTTAGGGAAGTTATAAGGCATATGCGCCGTGGCCTACATGGATGAAATTCTTAATTTCCCCCTAATTAAGCATCCCATGTGATCCACCTGTGGCAAGTGGTTTCCCATTTGAGGGCGGCGAACCTTACTCTGAAAATCAGTAAGTGAGTTTTTAAGTCCCAGGTCACCTTCTTAGGCAACATCTATAACAAAGACCACATGGTAACACCAGGAAATGAGAAAGAAATTCGCGATTTGTCCTCACTAACCTCAGTTAAAGAATATAGAAGCTTTTTGGGGACTTGAACCTTCATTAAATGCTCATGCCAGTCTTTATTAGGTTGCGGCGCCTTTGTATAAGGCTAGTGGGGACAAAATTTTTTAGTGGTCCTCTGCACTGGAGGATGCCTTACAAGCTCTGAAGTGCGCCCTGATTTCCATGTCAGTTCTTTACCACGTGGACCCTGATAGAGAGCTTATAGTGGCTAGTGATGCTTCCAACTTTGCAATAGTTGCTGCTCCATTACAAGTGGGTGAAGATGGAGTTGAGAATCCTGTGGGATATTTTCCAGAAATTGTCCTTACTTGAGTTAAATTACGGTGTTTATGACAAAAAATTATTGGATTAAGTGGAAGCACTGATATATTGGCCTCATCATCTACATGTTTCTTCCTTGCTGTCAGGATTTGAGACAATGAGCGAGGCAAAGTCCCTACTCCCAAATTGAGCCTCAATAATTCGACTCTCAAGACATTTTTATTAAAATGTGTCAAAGGCACCAATGAGAGTTTCAATCAGGAAGCATCACATGCTCCAGAATCAATGGGATGCCTTCAGGAATTTCATCCCCACTTCTCAAACCTTGAGAGGCGCGACCCCACCCTTGAAGTTACTAGGCCACACAGAATAATGAGGGCGCAAACCAGGTGGTTGATTTAGAAGACTGTGAAAGATCCTTATCATATAGGGCCACAAAGGTCATTTTGGCACCATGTCCCCTCACATCCTATAAATATCAATGCTTTCTAACTCAATAAAGTAGTCTATTTCGCTCCATCATTTTGACTTTATTGACCTTTCCACTAGTTTACAGCTTTGAGACAATTTTCAAACTCTGGCTACAGTCAAGAGAACTGTTACACTGAGATAAGTGGTGCTCACTACAGTGGGCTTTGAGTTATCCAAGTGAAAATGTCTATCACGAAAAATGGAGGAAAACAGCAATCAAGTAAATCATCCTGATGTTCAGTCAAGAAGTGTAACTCAATGGATTAATACCTCTAAGAATGAAGTACCTCCTTTACAGCCTGAAAACCTAGAGTTTCAAGCCACCTTCCAATTTATTTACCATCTGTCAACCATGATCAGTATCAACTCCAATATGAGAGCCTTGATGTGATTATTCAACAACTATTGAACGGCATCTACTCTGTGGGAGGCTGCTACATTAACTCCCACGCCTCTTTAGTGCCTTCCACAGTATGAGATTTATATGCCTCAGCTCTTTTACCCTCAGGAGAATCATCTTTGAATACCATATGCTATCTCCAAAGCTTCCTCCATCCAGAAATACACCACCTCCTACAAATAGTCAGGTTGCATCATCATGAAGTATCACAACAACTAGAGCTTACTCAAATACTACACTAAAATATTGTCAGAATCAATAATGCGCCCTTCTCCTTTGTTCACAACAACTGGGAAGCCATTGTTGATAAACATCAGTTGAGAAATGAGGCTCATAATCAGCTCACTGTGTTGGTTAGAAGAATCTCAGGTTACCTTGAGGATCAGCTTTGAAAAAATGTGCAGCTCCTTGAGGATGCCTGGAACCTGCATCTCAACAAAATCAAAGAGCTTGTGAGGACCCTCCAGCAGCATCTCTAGGAGTTGGTCTCCGCGATCTTGAATCTGGAAGTAAAGGGCTAAAAGGGCTTGAAGGTCCCAGTGGGCCTCAAGAGCCTTCCAATCCCATGGTGCCTACTCCTGGCAACCCTGACGATTCCTGGAAAATGACGTTTTAACAGCCTTCACTGCCTTAGAGGATCATATATGCAATGTGGCTCAATGCAAGGTTTGAGTAGACAGAGTCCCTCTTGACCCTAGGGTTTTGATTAAACCTTATTGGATGAGAAGGATAATTTCAGTGCGTTCACCAAGCTCACCAATAATTGCATCGCCCAGATTGAGAAAACATGATGAGGGTTGAAACCTGCTTGAGTAGCTTTGAGAACCAGCTGCTTATTATTCGCGCCAAGATTCAAGCATTAAAGAAGCAGATTGCTCATAAAGCCTCCCATTCCTCTCTAAACTGAAACTGGGAGAACATCAAGAGGACTTCAAGGGGTTGAGATAGTAACTGGATCAGCAAGTCCCTCACAACTGCGCGTAAACTGAGATTTCCAAGCCTGCACAGGTTCCTGGCATCAATACTCTTTCCACTCCTATTGTGACTAACTTTAAGCCAAGTTTAAGAAAAAGTTTACTCCAGGGAAGATAAAGCATTGCTTTCTTCCTGTACACTTATGTGAGCCATGGAAGGGGCTACCAACTGACAGAGGGTGAAGCGTACCCACTCCTGTCTGAATATCAACACTTAGGAGATTATAGCTTCCTATTTAAAGGAATGCCACACCTGGGAACAAGTCCATACCGCCTGTTAAATCTAAGATCCATTTACTCTTTTCAGATAGTAACTTGCTTTAGCTCCCTTGTTCAACTGCACAGGTTTCTTGTATGTGCGTTGTTTGACCTGTTGATAATAAATTATAAGGGGCATTAAAAGTATGAAGACTACTACTATAGTTGAGCTTCTTTTAGCCAACATAGTTTATTAGGTCCAACGCCAATCTATTGCTTGTCCTAATCTTGAATGGTAATTGGGAAAATCTGCAGGGACTTCTCTCCTATCTGTAGAACTTAACATCGGCTTGGGCTCAGATGTTATTCCCATCACTTCTGTAGAAATTAACCTAAAATTACGTTCATAAGTTCTTCTTCCTTCTCATCACTAAGAGTCTGCGGAGATCATAATAATATAGACAAAGGATCTTCTTGTCCTTCCAACTCTAATCAAAAGAGAAAACAGTCTAAACTATAAATTATTTATTGGTAAATATGTATCTGGATTTGATCTGCGTTAATAAAAACCTATAAATTAAAAGAAAATTCAGCGCAAAACTCTTTAAATGGCGTCCCTATTTGATATGGCAGCTGTTGCCAATTAATTAACCTCCAGTGGCACTCAAAATGATAACCTTCATCTGTTCTAATCAGATTCTCTCTTAAACTCTCAATGTGACTCTTATGAGTTGAAACAAATGATGTGTCCTCCAGCATTCGGCCAACTCTTTTTGAATTACCCCTATTAGATAACAACCTTTTTAGGTAAGGGGACTCTTACCCATTAACAGCAAGTTGCAATACTGAAAAGGGTAAACTCAAAAGTTGCTTTATTACAGGTGACATAACTCGCCAGCAACTCATAAACCCCTTAGTCAATTGGTAACTACACTGATCAACTCCTACAAGATAATTAAGTTATCAATATTAAACAGACAATCTAATCAATTGTTAATTGTCAGGGATCACCCCAAGAATGACTAAACAATTTGGCGTATTATTATGATAAATCAACCCCAGTGAATTTTGAAAGAGCTGTTCAGGATAATACTCCAAACAATAGTTATCATATTGTTGAGATTTCAATATGACTGAACGAAAAGCTTCAAATAGCTGCAACAGATTGATTAGTATTGGCCAAACCTGAGAAATAGCATGATATTGGTGAGATCGCCTAAAAATAAGGCATTAAGGCGATACCAAACTCAGGATGAATATCTATTGTATTTCCACCAAATAAGGCGATAAGGCAATGTTGATTCACGAAAAATATTTAATAGATTGCCTCAACTAAGGCAACAGCAAATCTAAGAATAACTGACTCTTCCGGATCCTCTCAGTTACAAGGATGAAACAATGTGGATATGGAGGAAAAGAAAAGCCTAAGCAAAAGGGTTGGAATCAACTGAAGTCATGGATGTATAAATGTGATGAGATGTCTAGAAGGGGGATGTTTTTGGTAAAAAGATGCAGGAATTACGAGCAGAAAGAATCTGCTATCTATAATAAAATTAAATAAAATGGTGTGGTTGAAGCAACAGTTTCATATTATAATAAGTTTCTTAAGTTCATTTCATGGACCACAGATCTCCATATTTTTTGTCCGTTGCTTAGTGGGATCAACCTTAAGCAACCATTATGACAGATATACACACTATTACCAATTTTATAATAGTGGTGCTCACTACAGGAGGCCCATTGAACAACCACAAAAATAAAAATACAAAATCTCCAAGTTCTGTCCATGTTGCATTGGGCCTGCATCGATGGAGAATTCTCACAGCACACCGTGCCAACCAAATATTTGGAAATCAAACTTTATTTAGACGTGATGCTCAATAAGCAAGCTGAGCTCATTTAGGATTGTAATGTAATCAATCAGCTCGACATGTTTAGTCAAATGCAGATCCTTGGACAACAAAAAATCAACTTGATAATTGCTTGAATGCAACTACTAAACAACTGAATTCCACAGAGCAAAAAGTGAACAGAACCTCTTACCTTAGCGCCCTCATTGGGAAATGGACGAACAACAAGGGACTGCTTGGGAATGATTGTATTGTGGTAAGTATGGGGCTGGATACCAAGCTGAGGAGCTTTTCACTGTATACGCAGACAGTATGAGTTACTCAACCCATGATGGCAGCTCCACAGATGATTATGTCGTTGTGAACCAATTCTCCCAGGTGATGGCTGTACTACCTGCCAAAGTGACTCATGTTAACATTGAAGCAGCGGATAAGCCATGCTCTGCTGGGCCTACTGAACCAATTTCTTAATGAGATACTGCCTATGGGCCTCACCCAATTCCTCAATGAGCTCCAAAGGCTTTCTGTTATGAGTGGGAGGAGGAAGTTTGTATCAATAAACTGCCTCCTTTTGACCGCGATGGGAACATCCACAAGCTCTTTAAATGATTTAAGTTTGCAGAAGAAAGAGCCTCAGTTTGGTTTAAACTAAATTGCTAATATCTTTCTTGGATGTTGGATGCGCCACCAAGTCACTTGCTATCTTCAAAAAGTTCAGTTTCATATCAAGAATGAAGGATGCTGTGGTGCAGTTGTTTGGGGGTACCTCAAAGATGTTGCAGCAGAAGGCCATGTTTTTGACCATTAGGTTCCATTGTAACGAGACCCTTGCTGCGTTTTCTGAACGATTCATGATGGAAGCCCACATGTTAATTGGGACAGGCACTCCATCTAGCCAATTTAGGATTTGTGATGACCTTAGAAGTGAAGCCATACTGCAAAAAGTACAACTTCATGGCACCAGTTTTACAGGACAACGTATCACTGCTCAAGATTGTTCAAATTTTGTGCCATCTATCTGCCACCATTACTCCGCCCCATACATATTGGAAGACTTCAGCAGCTGTCATTGGACCTTCTTATTTGGTTGAATCATCCTGACCTGCTTCTGTTCCGTCCAGTAAGCCACGGCCCTATTACAATTATGCGCCTCGCCCTCAGACAAGTTATCTGCAGCCGTCTAGCTTCCAGTCCAGACCTGCTTATGACAATTGACAGCAGCCCAAACTGACCTGGGCCTAATTACGCTGACTGTCAGCAGTCAAACTATTAGCCTGGGACTGATTACGCTAATTGCCAACAGTCAAACTATTGGCATGGGCCATCTTATGATTACCAAGGATGTGGGCCCTAGGGGTTTTTTTTGATTGCGGCTGCCCTGGACAACTTGCACAAAGTTACCTCAATTGTCATGTCCAATGCGTACAGCAGGACCAGTACTACCACAGAAAAGATGGAGTGGAGTAGAGACGGGACCCTCTACCTCTTCTATCCCAACCCCAAACGTCCCATATGAACCTATCAAAGTATATTCAGCAGAAATCCCTCAGTATGATGATGAGTTTCTATATCAGCAGCCAGCTGGAGAGTTAAACATACTGACCTGTTTGCAAGCAAAGGCCATGGTGGAAGAAGGCCACCATGAACAACTGAAGATTTACGCCTATCAAATTTTTGAACAAGTTTCTCCTGGTGAGCTAGAACTGTCCTCAGAAGCGCCTTCATTAGAAGGAGTAAACGTCACCCTCCCAATGGATGCTATTGTTAAAGCATATCCTAAAGTCAATGTGGGGATTATGAGCTTCCTTTGAAAAAGAGAGATTCTTTAAATGTCCACGTATTAAATAACAAAATTCTTCTTATTCTGAGTGTATGTACTGTGACTTTTTGTATCAAAAATTAGAGTCTACAATATAATAGATACAGGCGCCCCATCAACATAGTTTCCACTAAGTTGGTGGTAAAGTTGATGTTAAAACTTGATGTAGAAAATCTAAAGGTGTATGGGACTGCAGGAGCTGAAAGCATGATTGCAGAGTGAGCGTACAGTATGCTACCTTTGTGGTTTGGGTCATATGTCATTGTAGTTCTGGCTGGAATGTCACTGAACAGTAAGTATAAAGCCTGTTAATTGAACTGCTTTTATGTGACACTTCAGTGCTGTCATCAATATATTGAAGGAGACCTTCAAAATTTTGGGGCAGCAAATCCCAATTTATTTTACCTCCAGCGGAATGCCAAAAGATCCAGTAATTATGAGACAAGTCAACCTTGCTTATAGTGACAGGGTGATTCCAGTTCGCTATTATTCAATATAAAAGAAAACCCAGGCCCTCCCCCAGAAGATATATGAATATCAAGGGCTGCCTCTCAGAGATGATAGGTCTGCATCCATTCCCTTTAGCCACCAAGTAATAGTAAACACCAAATTGGAGGTGGAATTATCAGCTGGGTTATATGGGGAAGTTATTGGCCCTTATCAGCAATTGCGGCTTGAGCCCTGTGTGGCCCCAGGCATAATACTACCAGGACACAAGGAGATCAAGGTTTTACTAAGAATCTACAAATTAACTATTGCAAGTCCGCCAACATCAATTATTGGCATATTTACACTTGACCCCTGTTAAAGTGTCCTTCAGGTTCATGGGTTCAGGTTGCTAAATGAATTTGGTCCACCCATTGAATAGCAGCCTGGCGTAATGGTTGTGGTACTGCGTGAAATTCAATTGAGTTATCAGAAGCACAGAAAAATCAGGCGATAAATTACACTGGACAACAATAATTTTGTTACATGGTTAATATTTGCTGAATCCTACATACTGTTGAGCGCTGATTCTATATATGAAGTCAGAAATTCCCTATTGGCCTCAGTTTTTTTTTGCAATTGCATTTTTACTTCTCTAGAAATTACATGGGCACTAACTATGAAAGTGCAATATATACGACAGTATTAATTTACTTTTTGCAAAATTTATGTTGCTATTTAAACTATATATCTATTAGTTTATTTCAGTTCAGTATATTCATGACAAATAAGTTTATTATGTCAACACAATAACACACTACGCAAGAAAATCAAAACAAAGCAGATTTTAGGTATGTTGGAATTGCATGTATGTATAATAAACGTTTTTCAAAAAATGGTAATTACAAAAAAACTATTCCTGCTAGAAAGAAACCATTTACATATTTGAAATCAACGTCAAAAATTCTATTAGATTCAGCTGTTATTATTATTATAACAAACAAAAACCAAAAACTGTTGTCCAGTGTTATCCTATAATAAAAGGAGATTTTTAGTGGTGATGACCATGATTTAGGGTGCGCTCATGGGGTGGTCCATTGATTGGACACTAGAGATCATTCCCCATCAGGTCTCAGCCAATCTGCTGATCTAGGGCAGCTGAAGAAGAAGTTACCAAGGAAAATAAAAAGCTACTGTAGCAAAGGATGTTAGAACCATCCAAAAGTCCACAGGCTTTGCTCATCTAATTGTAAAAAGGAATGACAGCACAAACTGGATAGTAATTGACTACCAGTACCTCAACATTATCACCAGAAGGACTCATATCCCTTGCTGCAGATTGAAGATGCTTTGGATCAGTTGGGAGGAGCTCTCTATTTTTTGGTGATGGATTTGATATCAGGTTACTGGCAAATTAAATGCCATAGTGGAACAGGAGAAATGCACCATCATTAAATCCAAAGGGCTCTTCCAACTGACACATATGCCTCAAGGGTTGTGTAACGCTCCAGCTATGTTCCAATGGGCTATGGACAATATCCTTGTCGACCTGAAGCTGTTGTGCATCTTTGTGTACCTTGATAATACCAATGTCTTTTCTCAAATGTTTAATGAGCATCTTACCCACTTGGAGGAGGTATTCTGCCAGCTTGCTAGGGCCAAAATCAAGATTAAGCTCCGCAAATACCATTTCTTCAATGATTAACTAGAGTACCTTGGGTTTGTGGTAGATGCAAAGAGGCTGAAACCTCAACTGGCCAAGGTAGAGGCTATCCAACAAATGTCTCTGCCAAACAGTAAGCATAACATACAAGTATTTTTGGGGATGATAATCTACTACTGACGCTTCATCCCCAACTTTAATTATATTGAGGGGCCCTTTATTTGAGCTACTGAAGAGAGATGCCAAGTTAAAATGGGCTGAACGCCAACAATGCTCCTTTGACACACTTTGGATGGCATTGGTCATTGTAACAGTGCTACGTTATCCAACTTTTAATAAAAAATTATATTTTCAGATGGATACATATCTTTCTGCTTTTAGGGCAGTTCTATCCTAAAAGGATGACAATGAAGAGGAGCACCCTGTTTCATGCTGCAGTTGGAGCCTAAACTTCCATTAATGCAATTATAATATGATTAAGTGGGAGTGTCTAGCAGTGATCTATGCATATAAGCAATTTAGGGTGTATTTGAATGGAGTAAGTCTAAAGTTGTAATGGATCATGCTTTGTTATGCTAATTGCAGAATCTCAAGGAGCCTGAAGGGTGACTATCCTGATAGGCCCTCAAACTGTAGGCTTATGACTTTAATATCCTTCACCAACCTGGAGCAAAACACCATAACGCCAATTGTTTATTGAGATTACCAATGATTGCCATCAAAGCTAATCTGAGCATGAAATGTACAATAATATTGTTCTGATTCTAATATGACTGGATGATAAGCCCTGAGTTGATAATGTGGAATGGATGGAATTCACAGAATTATTATGAGTATGATTAATTCAAGCACCTTGAAATGAGGCGATATTGGGTTGTTAGGAAATCAGCCAAATTGGGTGAATGTGAATTAATGAATGATGAATTGGAGGAACCAATGTGATACGGTGAAGTGAATTACTAAGCCATGAAAGTGGTACCATCCAAAGTTGCTATGATACAAGTGGGATGAGATGATTGGAGAGGTTAGGTTGTTAATAGTGTAGAGTGTTCAGAACAGAGAAGAGCCGCTAGAGTGATTATCTATATATATAAAAGCAAATGTGTATGTGTGCGCGATGCCCAGCCAAAACTAGAGCATGTAGAGCTCTGAAATTTTGGCTATAGGTGAACGAGATGGGGTCTGTGTGTACCTCAAAGCCAGATTTTTAATTTTTGTAGTAAAATAAAAAGTGTTATATGTAACAAGTGAAAATTTTATATATTTTAATGGAAATCGGTATATTGTTACAGCCAAGAAGTTTGATATTCAGTTGATTCGATAGTTTAAATGGTTTTGTCAAGCGGTTGGTGGTTTTGGGTTGATTAAGCTTAACGGTTTTAATAAAGAAGTTAGTGACTGGTTGATTCGATAATTTAAATGATTTTGGTAAGTAATTAATGATTTTGGTTAGTTGATACATTTAGTTTTGGTTATGAAGCAGTTGGTGATTGGTTGATTTTTAATCTAATGGTTTTAGCTAAGTGGTTTAGTTAATTCGATAGGTTTTATTGGGTAAGATCAAATGGTTGGTAATTTTATATTGATTCAACATATTTGATTTTTTAATATTATTGATAATCATCTACAAATATAAAAAAGAATTGATTAAGATCATCAGGTAAACTTAAAGCCCAAAAACAAATCTGTTCTAAATTGGGTATCAACAAGAATTAGCAAACCTTTCTTTACAAAACTATCATTTGGTTTATTTATTTATACCAGATGTATTATATTGAGCAAATAACCAAAATCACCAAACTTGGCACAAGTATTCTATAAAGTTTGGGAACAGAATGATAATATGTGATTATTTAAAATAATCATTTATTTAACCAAGGCAAGCTGACCAGGGGACGGGCATTACCAAGTATGTGTGGAAAATGAAGATAGATAAAATTGGGCACCCTGAGGTACTCAAGTTACCCCTGTTGCCAGTGGGACTGCCAGGTATGGGGGTTGGTGCATTACTTCAAGAGGGTTTCCCCAGCTATGGAGCAGGTGTGGAGGAAGGGGTCTGTGTGAAGGAACCAAAGTGGGAACCACAATTCTATGAGCGCCTGTTGCCTTGGCTTCATATATCTATAGAGCCAGGCATGGAAGTGCTCCAATAAGTGGACGTGGAACCTGTTGATAACCCCATGGATGGTTGGGACTGTGCCCTTGAATGCATCTAAGGCAATGGTGTGGATTGTCCACATTGCAATGGGTATCATTAGGGAGCGGAGGGTAGATGGGATTGGTGACTCAATCTGGAGTGCGAGGAGGCTCTTTGAGATAGAAAATTCCTGCTCATTTTGGAGCTTAAGCAGGTGCAAGGATTCCTGACATATGGCTTTGGTTGGGGGGCATGTTTCTAGGCGGTGATGTAGGGAGCCCTCTCCTCCACATACTGCACAGGTTGCGTGGAGGGAATTGGAGTGGTCCTCCATCCTATAGGTCCTTCTCAGACAGCGCCAGGCGTTGGCTCTTACCCTCAGCTGTAGGAGTGGGTGGTGCATCATTCTCCACACTGCCTTCTGTGTGGTTAAGTCATAGGGGATAACCAACGCATCTAGGTATTCAATTTTAGCAATGGTTGGGGTTGTAGCAAGCATGTATATCTGAGGGTGGTTTTCTGGATTTCTTAATTTGAAGCAAGGCTGGGTCATCCCCTTCCCTGCACAGTGCCAGTGTTCTCTATGGTCCATCCCATGTGGCGGATGGCTCAGAGGATGCATTTGAAGTGAGGGGGTGTTCCATGTGGGTCTGTTGCAGTAGGGCGTTTAGCAAGGTATGATAATAGTCTGGGTGGGCTATGTGGGTTGGTTAATTTGAGCGCCTGTGAAAAGTTAGTCCTCACTGCCCTGGACCAGTGTTGTTGTGGGAGGTCTGGGCAAAGACTTCCTTTATTCAAGTACCCAAGATGCGGTTGGCATGTCTCTTAAAATCCATTAGCCCCATGCCTCCACTTGAGCGTGGGCCAAAGAGTGTTTCCATCCATATGGGAGGATGGGATCTAGGCCACAGCCAGCCCTGGATGAGCACGCGGATTGAAGTTATGAAGGTGGGTGAGAAGGTGATCGCATGGGCAGGGTACCATAGTATTGGGAGGATGAGTGAGTTAGCAACTGTAACTCACCCCATCAGTCCTAGAATCTTCCCTTGAGGAAGGCGACACAGTTGGATACCCGCTGTAGTAGGTTGCTTTCCATTGTCTCATTGGCATATCCACCTGTTTCCAGCCATATCCCAAAGTGGCGGACAGTAGTGGTGGTGGGAGGTGATGCAAAAGGTAATATGAGTAGGTTTTTCCTTCATATGGGGGTATGAGGTTCTGTTGTTATGGCCCAGTTGTTAGTGTACTTGCCTAAGAGAATGATTTCTGTTTTCCTTTTGTTGAGCAATGCGTTGCTCACCATGGAGTATTCCTCTAAGGTGCGTTCCAGCAGTTGGGAATCATTGTTGTTAGCTATACCTGCCACGCAGTCATCCACAAAGGCCAGTATCTTGACTGTTGGCTGGCCTTGTGCAGTTATGCCCATGAGGCGTGAGTCAGTTACGCGGAGGAGTGGATCAAAACTGAAATTATACAGCAGCGGGCTGAGGGGGTCCCCTTGTTTGAGCCCTCTGTGTGGTGTGATCTTGTTAGTTAGGAAGCCAGGTCCGCATACAGCCATGGTTGCAGATTCTGTGAGGAGCATCGCTCAATTTATGAATCTGGGTGGGAGTTTGAAAGCGTGTAGGCATTCCTTTAGGTATGGCCAACTAACGCGGTCATATGCCTTTTCCTGGTCTAAGAAGATCAGGGCTCCAGTTGCTTTGGACTGACATATGTTTAAAACAGGTTTTGTTGTTCCAGATTGAGCGCCATGGTATAAACCCAAACTGGTTGGGTGACAGGACGTTAGAGGCTGTTGCACCTAATCTGGCTGTTAAAATTTTTGTTAGAATTTTTGTTCCAGTATTAGAAAGTGCGATTGGACGCCAGTTGGCCAGGTCCGGTTTGTCACCCTTCTTATACAGGTTTATGACATATGATTCATGGCCACCAGGTAGAAGGCGTGTTTTCAGCAAGCAATTGTTCATAGATGCCAATAGGAGGGGGCAATTTTCTGAAAATATTTCTTGTAAAATTCATAGGGTATCCCATCAGGCCCTGGGCATTTCCTACGTGGTGCACCACAGATTGTATTCCAAAGCTCCTCCCATGTAATTAGATTTAGTATATTGTAGTCCGGTGGTGTGCTTTGTATTCTGGCAGTTTGTATAAATTTTGTGATTTTTTGTGGGTCCGTCGGTGTATCACAGTATAAATTTGGTGTAATAGCGGTGTACTTCCACCTTGACCTCCTCAGGGTCAGTTGCCACGGTGCCATCAGTCTTGTGGACCTGTGTGCACATGGGCCGGTTGCCGCAGGAGTGGAATTGGTGGAAGAATTATGTCAAACATGTTTTGCCTTCCTTTATGAAATTACCTTTGTTTGATAATTTAATTCTGTGTTGGTGCTCAAAGATTAGGGTGTTTAGGCGGGCAGATATTTTTACCCATTTGCATCCCCAGTTGGGGCTATAACCTGATCTCAGGGTGTTTATCTCGAGGTGATCAAGTTCCACCAAGGTACGCCTGATTGTGGCTGTGTCAGCAGTGTACTTATGTGATGCAAAATGTTGGGTTTTGTTGATTAGTTCCATTTTGAAATTTGCCCAGGTTGTGATGGGATCTGAAGTGAATGGGGCTATGAATTCTGGGTTCATGGCCTCATGTTTAACCCAGTTGTATATTTTGGGTAACTTTATGTTTTCTGGGTGTAGCTTCCTCCAGGGCAACGCCTGTGCGTGGGTTCAGATTGGTGAGAGCTACACCAAAACGAGTCAGTGGTCAGAGAAATTGACTTTTTTTGTTGAAATTTGGAGATGCTTGATTGGTGGGATTGTGGAACGAGGATGTGATCAATGTGGCTCATTGATATGAGCACTCCCTCACGTATTTTGGGTCGTGTCATGTGGGGAAGGAGTGGTGATTTGGGGGGAGGGCATCCTGTAGGCCAAGGGATGCCTTCATTGCATGGAATTTGATGTGCCCCGGTGGGTATCCCCTGGAGTTAGGCCATCAGTCCATGTTGTACTTATCCCAGCAGTTAGTCACCCAACAGGATGGTATCTGGTGGGAGGGTGAGTGTTGGAATGGTTTTGAGAAATTGTTTTCTCTCAGCTGCAGTGCACAGTGCATAGATGCATGCTATCAAGATTGTTTCCTCTTGGCATGTTATTGTTGCTACCAAGATGCAGCTGTGAAGGTATGACGAGGAGTTTGTGATTTTTAATTTTATGTTATTTTGGACAATCACCCTACAGTGAGACGTCCATACCAATTGTGATGGTGAGACCCTGACTGACCAGGATCCTTCTTCCCCTGTAGACAGTGGGTTTCTTGGATGGCCAAGATTTCTACAAGGAGTTTTCACAGGAAGTCCAGCTTTTTGGCTTGGGACGTTTGAGCCCTGGATCCCGCGATGTTTAGCATCCCTATTGACACTGAGGTGCCCGCAGCGCCTCAGGAGCGGTTGGGAAGGCCCGCTGGCCCAAACCCACCGTGGCTCATTTTGGCCATGCTCTGCGTCTGTACTCCAACTCTCTCAGTGACAATGTCAGTTCCCTTGTTCTGACTCGATTTTTTGTGGGAATTGCAGTTTTTGGAATTTGCATTATCTTTTTCCCGCACATGTCTCATGATGGTTTAATGCGGGGTGCTGATTGGATTCTGTGACTTTGGGGTTCAAATTTGGGGAATTGTGCACCGCATTTTCGCCCATATTGCAGCTAAATTGTTCCTCAAATTGTGCATGATTGACGTTGCTTAGTGACTCAGTCAAGTTGCTGTGAAAAATTTTCAACCTGGGCATATTAATCTGATTGGTTGGCTCGGTGTATATCCACTATGTCCTCTTGAATTTGTCCAGGGTCAATTGATGATTCTACGTGCACTGCCACCTCGGCTGCTGCCTGCTTGCAGGCTTTTTGTGCTGCTTTGAGTTGTTTATGTGTAACTGGGTCCACGATGGAGTAAAGTCCATCTTCACCCTAGCGGAATGGGTGGTGGCCATCAGTCATTCATGCGAAATTTTTGTTACTTTCGTCCATGGCTTCTTCACAGTAGTCTGCTTCCATTAAGCCCTCTTTCATGGGGCATGCGTTTTCCTTGTGTCCCAATGAACTGCAGTGGTTGCATATGGAGGTGCACGTTCCAGTGTGATTCAGAATGTGGATGACTGTCCCCCATCCGCAAAGTGAACTCTGCTGTGTGGGGGTTTCTTGGTAAGTCATCTTCCACTTTGGGGAGCAGGTTGATCATGGCAATAGCTTTGCCTGTGCACAGGGTTGGCATTAGGTGAAATCGTTGTAATTCAATTTTTCTTAATTTCTCTGTAGGCTATGAGCCCTTTGCGGAGCTCCTCCTCAATTACCTTATTGGGAAGGTTGGTAGGGAGTGAGTAAAAGGAGATTAACAAAGTTTATGCTTTATTCCATCTGGTGCGCATGGTGCATACTATTCTTTTGCCTTCAGGAAGGGTAATTTCGATGCAGACTTTTGCTGAGGCATCTGCTTCTTCAGCTGTTTCTAAACCAATATTGATCCAGCTGTGGCCCATGTTGTTGGTGGCGACATATACCGCGTGGGGGAAAAGGGAGGGCTGTGCCTCGCATGTTTTCTCCCACAGGGTCAGGGACTCATCTGCAAGGAAGAGTTGAAGCCCATGTTCCACCTTTTAGATGGTTTGGTTATATTTGATGTACATGTATTAATCTTGTTTTGTAGTAAATACCATAAACCCAGATGAAGTCTGAGTTTGTGGTTTCTTGGCGGCTTGGGCTCCTGATCCCCACCCAGGTCATTTCTTGCCCTTGGGTGCACCATTTTGCACACCTCTTGATGCAACGCTCACCCAGGTTGTATTAGATTTATTAAAATCGCCCATCTCTCCTGTGTAATTATTAAAAATTGCTGTTCAAATCAAATCATAGTAAATAAAGTAATTTGTTATGGGAAAGAAAAGCTTATTTAAAATACTCATATAAAGTTAATTATTAGTTCTATTTAAGATCAAGAACATACGTTTCTAATATATTTATATAGCAATTTGGTTGGGTATTTTCATATTTATATTCATTTATTTTTTCATAGCTTTTTGATAAGGGTTGGTAGTTTTTGGCTGTTGTAAGTTCCATAATTGGTTTTACTGAATAATGGTTTATTTTTTAGTTGATTTAATAGGCTCAATAGTTTCAGGTAAGTGATTGATGATTTGGATAATTTGGCAGGCTTAATTAATTTTAGCTAAGTGGTTGGAGGTTGGAATTTTTTTTAGGTTCAATGGTTTCTGAACTTATTAATAGCTATCTACCAATATATAAACTAAAACAATTTTGAATCTGATTGATTTGAAAGGTTTATTTTATTTGGCCGAGTGGGTAGATGGTTTTTGGTTGAATTGATAGGATACAGTTTAGCTTTGGGGGTGATTAATTATTGGTTGATTTGATAAGATCAGTTAGTTTTAACTGAGTAGTTGGTGGTTTAGTTGCTTTGATTGAGTAATTAGAATTCCTAAGTAGTTATTGCTTATCTATATATACAATCTAAAATTAATAAATTTTAAATCGCCTAAAATTCTAGACACTGTAGTGAAGCACGGGTAACATTGCTAGTATTAAATAAAAGAGTATAGTGGGAGCAGGTGCTCCACATTTATTAATAATTTTATTTCTGTTGATTTAAGGCTAATAATCCTCATATCATTGGTCCTATTGCTCAGTGGGTCAAACCCTGTGCAATCTGTTTACAGCATATCTCATTGATAACGCCAATTTTATAACAGCGGTGCTCACTACAGGGGGCCCATTGATCAATCCCAATGGCTGATAAGTGTTTCTCAGTTGCTAGTCATGTTGTATCCAGCTTGCTTTACTAAGAAACCCTCTCAACACACTGCAACTGTTGAATATGCATAACTTAAGCTTGCTATGGATGCTGTGCTTAAATGGAAAAAGGAGTTTCTGCAAGAATATTGTAATGAAAAGCTGCCTTCATTTGATTGAAATGAAATATTCATGGATTATTTTAAACGATTTGAGTTTGCAGAAGAAGGAGATTCCAATCAGCATAAAGCCAATTTTACTAATGTCCACCCTGGATGTTGGAAGTGCTGACCAAGTTACTTGCTATCTTCCCAACAGTTCCGTTACCTATCAAAAAGTGAAGGATACTGTGCTGTGGTTGTTTAAAGGAACTTTAAAAATGGCATAATGGAAGGCTGAGTTTTTTACCAAGGGTTTCACCATAACGAGACCCTCACTGCATTTACAGGTTGATTCTCAGCAGAAGCCCATGTGTTAATTGGGGCAGGAGTTTTAACTGAATGTGACATAAGCATAGCGTTGACCTATGCTGTGAAACCATATAGTGAGCTTTTTAATGCCTTGGCTCCATAATTAGAGGCTGACTTATACTTGCTTAAAATTGTTCAAATTCTATGCCGTCTATCTGCTACCTTCCCTCCAAACAATATAGAGCGAAAACCTAGCGCCTCCACTGCTAGCCTTTTTTATCTGGAGGAATTATCCATCCCTGTTCAGCATCCAGTCAGCATCCCCTGGCCTTATCATCGATACAAGCCTCACTTCCAACCCAATTGCCAACAGCAGTTCACCTATTGGGAGGGGCCAGGTCACACTGTTTGATTCCAGACCAACCCCTGGGGTGGAGCCTTTTACAACAATCAAGGTCACAGGTATTATGGGGTCAATTGCTTTTTGTGTGGTTGCTCTGGGCACCTGGCTAGAAGTTGTCAAAATCATTGGGTCCAGTACCTATTTCAAGAGCAGTACCACCAGGGAAAGCTCAGAGCGGAGTAGAGATGGGACTCTCTACCTCCACTATTCTGACCCAAAACATCCCACCGGAACCTATTCCTGTACCTTCAGTGGAAGTTCCTCAGTATGATGACGCCTTCTTATATCAGCGACCAGTTGGAGAGGTGAATGTGATTACATGAATGCAATTCATGGATATGGCGGAAGCAGGCTCTCAGGAACAACCAAGCCTTATGCTTGTCAAATGTTCAATCACCTCTCTACTGATGAACCAGATCCATTAGCTGATGCGCTTCTCTTGAAAGGGGTAAGTGTGGCCCTCCCTGTGGACGCTATTGTTAAAGAATACCCTAAAGTGGGGAAGGGTATTATGAGCTTCCTTGGAAAAAAAGATCCGTTAAATGTCCATGTCTTAAAACAATCAGATGAATCTTACTCTGAGTGTACTTACTGTGACACTGTCGTAGCAAAAACTCAAGTGTGTGCAATAATTGATACAGGTTCCCCAATCAACATAGTATCCACAAAGTTGGTGTCAAAGTTGGCATTAAAGCCTGAAGTGGAGCATCATATGGTGTATGGGACTGCAGGCGCAGAAAGCAAAGTCTCTAAAGAAGCATACAGAGCGCTACCCTTGCAGTTTGGGTCGATTGTCATTGTAGCCCCAGCTATAGTGTTACCAAACAATAACTATGACCTGTTAATTGGAACCGCTTTTATACGCCACTTTGGGGCTGTTGTTGATATGACAGCGGAGACATTTGAAATTATGGGGCAACGGATCCCCATCTATTTTACATCCAGCGGTATCCCAGATAAACCAATCCACTCTAGTCAAATAAATCTCGCCTATAGCAATGGTGTGATTTCTGTAAGATATCAGCAGATAAAGTGGAAGACCTGAACGCTTCTAAACCAGATTTACAAGTACAAAGGGATTCCGCTATGAGTCACAAATGCTTTGACTATCCATTCTGGGCATCAGGTCATAATTGGGACAAACCTTGAAATTGATATACTGGGAGGTCTGTATGGAGAGGTTGTGGGGCCCTATCAACAATTGCGACTCGAACCTCATGTGGCTCCTGGGTTACTGTTACTAGGGCAGGGGGAAGTGAAGGTATTGGTAGCAAATCTGCAGAAGGAGGTGATGAAGGTTCAGCGGCACCAAGTGGTGTCTTACCTGCATCTGATCCCTATTGATGAGGTCCACCAGGTACATGACTTTGGTTCTTGGGAAAGTCTTGGATTGGCTCTAGAAACCACCTTTGGCGTAATGACTATGGTTCTGTGGGAGGCGCTAACTGGTCTATTGGAGGATCAGAAGGACAGGGTGATGGATCTGTTTGAGAAGTATCACAGCATTTTAGCACCTAATGATCATGACTTGGGTTGCGCTCACAGGGTTGTGCATTGGGTGGACACAGGAGACCACCCCCTATCAGGTCATAACCTATCTGTCACTTGAAGGCAGCAGAAGAAGTTGTATCTGCAGAAATAGATACATTGGTGGAACAGGGAATGTTGAAGCCGTCAAAGAGTCCCTGGGCATCCCCAGTGCTAATTGTTAAAAAGAAAGATGGCTCCAATAGAGCAGTAATTGATTATTGGAAGCTTAACAGCATTATGAAAAAAAGATTTGTACCTGCTTCCACAAATCAATGACACTTTAGAATGGCCAGGTGGGGCCAAGTATTTCTCTGCTATGGACTTGATATCAGGGACTGGAAGAACGAGTTGCCAGTGGAGGAACGAGAAAAGTGCACTATAATTACCTCAAAATGATTGTTCCAGCCTACACATATGCCACAGGGTTTGTGCAATGCTCCCGATATGTTCCAGCGGGCTATGGACACTATTTTGGGTGACATAAAGCTGTCTTGCGTTTCTGTCTACCTTGACAATATCAACGTGTTTTTGTAGACATTCACGGAGCATCTTGGACACCTGGAGCAAGTGTTCCGCCGACTTGTTGATGCTAATATCAAGATAAAGCCCCAAAAGTGCTACTTTTATAAGATACAATTGTAATACCTCAGCTTTGTGGTAGACTACAAAGGGCTTAGTCCTCAGCCAGCCAAGGTGGAAGCCATCTGCAAGATGATTCGGCCAAGAAATAAGTGGGATATCCAGGTGTTCTTGGGGATGGTCAGTAACTACTGGCGGTTCATTCCCAACTTCAGCTGTATTGGGGCTCCACTCTTTGAGCTACTAAAGAAAATAGCCGCCTTCAACTGGATGGATTGATGTCAAACCGCTTTTGATATATTATGAACCGCATTAGCTAGCACCCATTTTGCAATACCCCAATTTCTAAAATGAGTTTATTGTACAGACAGATGCATCTCTTTCCACTGTGGGTGCAGTTCTGTCCCAAAAAGATGATGAAGGGGAGGAGCACCCCGTGGCATACTGCAGCTGGAGCCTGAATAGCCATGAACGTATTATACTGTGACTGAGCGGGAGTGCTTAGCAGTGATTTACGCGTATAAGCAATTCAGAGTATATCTGCATGGTGTAAAGTTTTAAGTCATAACGGATCATGCCTCATTATGCTGGTTGCAGAGCCTTAAGGAGCCGGAGGGTCATCTAGCTAGATGGGCTCTCAAACTACAGGCGTACAACTTTGAGATCCTTCACTGACCATGATGAAAACACCAGAATGCTGATTGCTTGTCGAGGCTACCAACTATTGCAGTTATGGCGGACCTGAGCAATATTATGTATGTCAAGATGCTCAGCGGAAAGTACAATGATGAGCTGCCCCAAGTCATCAAGGCGTTGAATAAAATGTGAGCCAATACTTTCCAGCGGAATGGTGAGTTGTACAAGTGGATCAGCAACTCCACAGTAAACTTCCCATGACCCTCAACGCGGCTTAACATTATCATGAGCACACATAAAGCAGTTGGGCATGGTGGCATGCACAAGACGTTGGAATTATTGTGGCCTCGGTATTACTGGGAAAGCATGAACTTTGATGTGCTTTATACTATCTCCTCCTGTCACCAGTGCCAGGTGGAAAAGCCGTTCCACTGGAAGTCCTCATACCGGTTAGTGAAGCCACACTTTGCTTGGCATACAGTTTCCCTTGATGTCATTGGTCCTCTGCCAACCAGAGCTAACTGGTCTAAGTATATCCTGGTGGTAATTGACCACTTGACCAGGTGGGTTGAGGCGTGGGCCATTTGGGACCTGGGGGCTGTTACTGTGGCTAAGTTTGTAATGGAGTGCATCATTCAGCATCATGGCTGTCCGCAGTTTATCCTTACTGACAATGGTACCAATTTTACCTCTCACATACTTCCCAAACTCTTCGAAATGATGGCCATCTACATGGTTCTAACAACCCCGTATCATCCTGAGTCCAACGGAATAGTGGAGAGGGTCAATGGGACCCTGGTGAACATACTACGTAAGTTGGTTACAGATTGGCCCTCTGATTGGAGTACCCTCCTTTCTACCGTGGTGTTTGCCTATAACGTTAGCTACCATTCTGCCACAGGGAAAAATCCCATTCCAATTGCTTTATGGACGGCACCCCGCTTTACCTGCACTCCTATACGCTTGTGTAGAGGACACCGGTGGAATGGATCCACAATGCTATTTGACCGCCCTAATGAATATGATGATTAAATTACAAACTGAAGTGTACTCGTTCAGTTTAGCCAAGAGAATCAAAAACCAGGCTGCTGATCAGGTATGGCGAAGTGGCCTAGCAAATCTGAAGATGGAGACATGGTTCTAATCCACAATCAACATGGGTTTGGGTGGAAACACAAGTTGACCAGTATCTGAATTAAGCCATTTGAAGTTATTGAGAAGACAGGTATGGATGTGTATACTATCAAGGACCCCACTAGCAGTCAGATCATCAACTGAGTGCATGCAAAGTTTATCCGGGTGTATAAGCAATATGAGCCTTATTGTCCAGTCAAGGAGGGGGTAATTTCGTGATTCCAATATGACTGGATGATAAGCCCCAAGTCAATATGGTGGAATGGATGAAATCTGCCAAAATGTTAAGAGTATGATTAATTCAAGCACCTCAAAATGAGGTGATATTGGGTTGCTGGAAAATCGGCTAAATTGGGTAATTGCGAATTAATGAATGATGAATTGGAGGAACCAATGAAATATGGCGAAGTGAATTACTAAGCCATGAAAGTGGTACCATTCGAAGTTGCTATGATACAAGTGGGATGAGATGATCAGAGAGGTTAGGTTGTTAATAGTGTAGAGTGTGCGGAACAGAGAAGAGCCGCTAGAGTGATTGTATTAAAAAAAGAGTATAGTGGGAGCAAATGCTCCACATTTATTAATAAGTAGATATTTCTGTTGATTTAAGGGCAACAATCCTCATATCGTTGGTCCTATTGCTCAGTGGGTCAAACCCTGTGCAATTTGTTTATGGCGTATCTCATTGATAACGCCAATTTTATAACAAATATGCTTAGCGAAAGGTACAATGATGAACTGCCTTAAGTTAACAAGGCGTTAAATGGGATGAAAAGATAATAGTCCAACTGAACGGTGAGTTGTATAAGCGGATTGGAGTTCTATGGTGAGCTTTTAAGACCCTCTGCACAGCTGAGTATTATTTATGTGTGTGCACAAGTCAGTTGGACATGGCAGATTTTGTAAGACACTTGAATTGTTGCACCCTCAGTAATTTTGGGAGATCATGCACTTCAACGTGCTTGAGACAAATTTTTTGCTGCCAACAGTTCCAAGTGGCAAAGCTTTTCTTCCAGAAGTCTTTGTATCGGTTGGTGAAACTGCATTTCACATGGCATTTTGTCTCCATAAACGTCGTGGCCCCTACCAACTGGAGCAAACCATTCTAAATACATTCTGGTGGCAATTGACCACTAGACCAAATGGGTAGAAGCATGGGAGCTCTATAAAATGGGGACGTCACAGTGGCCAAATCATAATGGGATTTATAATCCAGCAACATGGCTGCCCTCAGCTCATTCTTACTGATAACGGAATAAAATTCACCTCTCACATCCTCCCAAAGCTAAATGAGCTGATGGCCATATGCAGGGTTCTAACAACCCCATAACACCCCAAGTTTAATGGTATGGTTGTATGTATTAATAGGACCTTGGTGAACATATTCTGGAAATTTTGGATACAGATCAACCTTCAGATTGGTGTTCCCTCCTTTCCACCGCCATCTTTGCCTACAACATTAGCTGTTGTTCTGCAACGGGGAAGAGTCTCTTCCACTTACTGTATGGACGGCACCCAGCTCTTCCTGCACTATTCTATGCCTACGTGGAAGATACTGGCGGAATGGATCCACAATTTTACTTGACCAACCTAGTGAACACTTTAATAAAGCTGCAAACTAAAGCGTACTATTTCAGCTTGGCAAAAAATAAAGAATTAGGCTGCCAATCAGGTATGGCACAGCGGGTTAGCCCAGTTTAAAGAAAGGGAGATGGTTTTATTTCACGTCTAGCATGGGTTCAGTTGAAAGAATAAATTGGTAAAAATCTGTAATGGTCTATTCAAAATAATCATGAAGATGATGGTTGACGCTATATCATTAATGACCCTGTGAGTGTCAAATTTATTAATTATGTACATGAAAAGTTCCTAGGGCATATAAGCAATAAGAGAATTATCGTCCAGTCAAGGGGGGCAATGTTGAGATTTTGATATAGCTGGATGATAAGCTCCAAATAGCTGCAGAAGATTTAGTAATATTGGCTGAAACTGAAAATTAGCATAGTATTGGTGAGATTGCCTCAAAACAAGGCAATAAGGTGATATTGATTCACAACAAATATTTAGTAGATTGCCTCAACTAAGGTAACACCAAATCTAAGAATAATAGACTCTTCCGGATCCTCTCAGTTATGAGTATGAACCAATGAGGATGTTACAGAAAAGAATATCCTAAGCAAAAGGGTCATAATCAACTAAAGTCATGGATATATAAGCATGTCAAGAATACAAGAAGGGTGTATTTTTGTTAAGAAGCGAGAAATTATGAGCAGAAAGAATCAGCTATTTATATTAAAATTAGATAAAGTGGTGTGGTCAAAGCTATTGCTTCATACTATAATAAGTATAATAGGTTCATTTCAGGGACCACAAATCTCCATATTTTTTGTCCGTTGTCTAGTGGGATCAACATTAAGCAACCATTATGGCAGATATACACACTGTTACCAATTTTATAGCACATAAATAATTGATAACTAACACATCCACTAGCGGGATAAATCCCACAGTGGACATGAATATTAAATATAAGCAATTAAGCTGGGTGATGTGGCATAAAAATCTCAACACATCCCCCACTTAACTAGGTTATCCAGCAATGAAGATTTTTTGTGGGTATATGCCACTTCAATTCTGACTATCTGCCAGCATGGTTTAAATTTAAGTTCTCTAGTCCATCTCCTTTCCTTTCTCAATGCATCTATGGTTAGTCCTTCTTCTTAGTGCATTCCCATTCCATGTCCTCCTTGCTGCCACCTCTGCAGAGCACAGTTCCCATGGCCACATGCTGTGTCATCATAGTTCATGTGTTCTTGATGGAAAAGGTATTAAAAGCCTGTTTTCTTCCAGGTCAGGGTTATATGACACTTCATCACTTAAAGGAACTTCTCAAGCATATCCTCTGATTCCTTATTCCTTGGTTTCACCCAGGCTGGGCTCTCCGTTTTCAATTAAAGAGAAATTTTCCTAGGGACTACTCCCAGTGAATACAGTTCAACCCAACCTGATTTTACTGATATTTTTGCTTCTTTCAGCGCCTTGGGACTACTTGCAGTTGACCCAGTTTAAAACCAAGTTGGTTCTACCAATAACATAAGGGGACATCACCTGATACTTCTTGTGATGATAAATAAAAATAAAATTTTTTATATTTTAACGTTTTTATATTTTTAAACATTTTTCTATTTATAAAATTTTTTATCTTATATAATTTTCGTGTAATTTTTTTTATGTTAAGGTTTTACTCTTTCTTGCAATGGGACTTAACCTATAATTAGGTTTTGAGATCCATCTTTTCATTTCCCCTACTCTGGTTCAGCAGTTCATTTTTTAATATATTCAGCGTGGGAATTCTATATGACCACTATATCCATCTTGGGATTATTTAAGCTTTAATTTATTTAATTACTGGTTCACATATTTTTTTAGCTTATAGATTAAGCTTTAAGACAATAATTTAATTATGTTGTCTGTTCAGTGATGATAACTAATTGAATGGTTATTCATAATTTTAGAAAAATAGTATATGATTGTAAATCCAGATGCTATTTCAATGGGGATTGTTGCCAACTTCATGAATATGACTAAATCAGCTCAGATAAAGCAATTATTATGGGAAATTGATAGGCTTAGTAGTCAACATGTTATCCTTATTTAATGGTGATTTAGTATGCTATCTATCATGAAAATCAGCTAAAGTGTTTCCCAATATTGAACCTATATCTCTTTTTGTAAACTAGGCATGCTGAGATGATTGTGATCTCAACAATTACCCTAGCACTCGTCATCCAACGCTATTGTCTATATATGCTCCTTAAATTTAATAATAATAGACACCTTAGAACCAAACATACTTTATTGTTACCAATTGTATATTGTTTACTTCAGGTTTATGTTGTAAAGAAGTCACATACTTTCTTAGTGTCAACTGGCAGGGTGAGTCCAAAGTCACTTATACCCTTTATTAAATTGCCAGAGTGAGGCTGAAGTCACTTAGCCATCAATTCTGCCAGAGTAAGCCAAATTTACTAATAATCAAGACTTGACTAGGCTAGTTGCCTTAATACAACCAGCAAGTCCATATTTTATTCAGAACCAGAATTTAAGTGAATCTGCGCCTCATTAGAAACCCCACGGCTCTTACAACTTCTTTCATAGTTCAGAGATCTAATTTTAAGAATTACCACCTCTCATGGTTCAGCGGTCCCTCCTAGGACTTACCAAAAAACTTGGTTCAGTGGTTTCCTCCTGGGACTTAACCAAATACCAGGACTTAACCTATTTTTAGTAGGTTCAGTGGTTCTTCAGGAACACTGTAACACATTTCTCCTCTAGATACATAACTTGAGAAATTTTATATGCACTCAGTTCACTATATGACCATCCATGAGGTTCTTAAGCATATTGGCATCAGTCTCTATCTTGTCAATCACCTCAAAGGGAGCCAATCATAAAGAATCTAGTTTATTTCTTTGTTCAAAGCCATGGGTGTCACAATAGGCTACCCTATCCCACAAATGGTACTCTTGTATCGCTGGTAGGTTCTTATTGTCCATTGACTTTTCTTTAATTCTTTTATTTAAGGTGGTATCAACTGCCTGTGATTGTAGTTTGATAATAATACTGGCCAGTCAGTTCAAGTATCTTTTGGTACTCATCCCCAATAGTGGTTCTATGGCAAAATACAAAATTGGTGATAATGCTGCCCTTTGTTATTTAGTAATTTAAATACCGTTTTTATGTTACTTTATGATAAACTATATTCTAGGCAAAGGTAACTGAACTTAAGCTTGTTTCTTAGATGTAGTTTTCCCCCTGACCGATTTTCTCAGCGTCAAGGCTAGCATTCTTTCTAACTCATCCCACCATTCCATTTGTTTCTGACTGATATGGAACTGATACCACTCCTCAGACTCCAATCAATTATTTAGCCTTGGGATCACATAGGAGGTAAAATTGGTTCCATAGTTACTCAATAAGACTTTTGGACATCCATGCCATTACACAAATTTGGTCCAGGTTGAATCTCGCCGTGCTTTCAGCATCCACTTTGCTCAAGGCTTAAGTTTCTAATAATCTAGTCAGATGGTCTATTGCCACTATGATGCATTTTGCTCTTCATGTATTAATACTCAGGGTTCCAATAACATTTATTGACACAGTGTGAAACGCAATTTAAGGGTGTACTAGACTCCTGTTATATACTTATGAGGCTTGTGGAATTAGCATTCCACGCATCAGGTCAGGTAGTCGGCAACATCATAGTTGGTTATTACCTGTAATAGTACTGGAAATATGGTCCATTGTTTTTCTTAGGCCACCATGGTTGACAACTTTATAGGCAGCTTATTAAAGTTCCACTTTTTCTGTTTGCTTTGGCAATAAAACCCAGTTTCTGTCAATCAGCTTATATAATTGTCCATTTTTGCATTTTTTTTTAGTACTAGATGGTCCCAACCCAAGGGGGGGATTCATCGATGTTTATTGAATTACGCCTGGGCTCCTAAGAGCCTGAGGCGAGGGAAGGGGAGGGAGGAGGCATCAAGAAAGGGAGGGGTTTGCGCGCCAGAGCCGTGCTGCAGTGACAACTGAGCGGGGGAGGGTTGGCGACATAGTGCAGACCTTCAGGGCCATCTCAAAGTGTACCTGAAAGTGGGTGATCATGTGTGGAAGGGTCCACACCTGCTGGTCAAAGGCAGCACGAAGGAAGGAGTTATGGATGGTCCAGATGGCTGTGGCATAGGCGAGGACACGGAGGGGTCGGTGGCAACCAGGCAATGTCTGCTCAAACATGAGGTCTTGCACAGGGTGTCCAGACCAGGGCTGAGCATGGAGGAGCGCGCGGGCCTTTGGCCAAAATGCGGCGACACCTGGACAGGTGAAAAAACGATGGAGGTGGGAGTCAATAGGCTCCACACAGCGGGGGCAGCTTCGGTGCTGGAAGGTAGGGCCAGTCCGGTCCCCTGTCCTGTATGAACAGTGGAGCACTCTCCATAAGGTGTTGGACACCTTTGCTGACAGGATGGGGTGATAGACGTCCTTCCACAATTCCTTAAGGTCAAATCTCACGGAGGGAGGGAGGAGCTCAAGGAGTCTTGGGCGGATGGGAGGACGATCTTGGGGGTTGAGGCGAGTTGTGACAACTTGTCCATTGTGCACAATTGCATGGCGACGTGGGCTGAGGCAGGGCCTTCCCTTCTTTATGGGAAGGCATGGTGGATCCGCGCGCCTACTCGTTTCAGGGCAAGGAGAGCCTGGTTCCAGTAGGGGGATGAGGATGGTTTTAGGCGATGGCCTGGGTGGTTTGTGAGCCACTCCCCTAGTGAGGTCATAGATGCTCTAGGAAGACCCAGAGCTGCTGACACTGACTGGCGGAGGGCGGGCGCCCATTGGGGCATGGGGGTCGCGTCCCAGCAGACAATCGGCCAAAGGAACTTCAGGAAGATTGTGGTGGCGTGGGATCGCGTGTCCAGAAGCCTAGGCCCCCTTCATTGCAGGGTCAGGCAATGGTTGAGAGGGCCATTGGTGGATGGTTTGAGCCCCAGATCCAACAGCGGAGGAGTACATTGAGCCGCGTATAAAAGGCATCTGTGAATGGGCAGACGTGCGCTAGGAACCAGACTTTGGAGAGGAGGAACACATTGGCCATCAGAGCTCGACCCTGGGGGGTGATGTGCCGCCGGTTCCAGCTGGCAATCCTGGAGTTAACTGCTGCAAGGAGCAAGTCCTCATTGTCTTTTAGCGCAACTCCTTGTTGGTTAGTGAGAACGCCCAGGTGACGGAAGGTACCGCGCTCAGGTTCAATACCAAATGGTGGGGGGAAGGTGGGGGAGCCGACCTGTACAACTGTTGTCTTGGAGGTGTTGACCATGGCGTTGGACGCCTTGGTGTACCTCTCAATGGTCACAGCAGCGAGGGCAACATCCCCAGGGCAGCCAAATGCAATGGCAGTGTCATCTGCAAATGCCATGGTGCGTGTGGGGGCTTTACCTGGGACCAGAATCCCTGTTAGCTTGTCCTGTAAGGAGGCCAAGAGGGGGTCAAGGGTGATGTTAAAAAGGATAGGGCTCAGGGGGTCCCCTTGCCGGAGACCTTGTCCAACTGGTACTGCCATTGTAAAACCCATTGGCGCCAGGACTCTGGTGTGGAGCTGGTCATAGAGCGCTGATATCCAGCGCCTAGCTGCGGGTGGGAGATGGAAGCGGGCCAGGGAAGCATCAATATACTTCCAGGCTACCCGATCATATGCTTTCTCCATATCCAGAAGAGCCACAAAGCCATTCACCTTACGAGAGTTAGCAGTCAAAGTCACGTGAAGGTCATTATAGTTGTCCCATAACGACCTCCCCGGAATAAAACCGTACTGGGATGGGGAGAGGCGAGGTGACACCCATTTGGTGATGCGGTTGGCCAGAAGCTTCGTGAAGAGCTTGTGGTCTATCTTGATCAACGCTATGGGGCGCCAGTTCGCCAGGTTCTCACGGTCTGACTTCTTGTGAATGAGGGTCGTGATTGAGCCTCTGGAGTCGGGGAGGACCTCGCCATTCACCAAGAGTGCAGCGAAGAGGTCGCGGAGGGTTTTGGCTATCACTGCAGGTTCCAGAAGGTACACCTCAAAGGGTATTCCGTCTGGGCCTGGGGCTTTAAGCCGTGGGGATTTCAGAAGGGTTTCCATCACCTCCTGGATGGAAATAGGCGCCAGTAGAGCCTCATCAGCCCCTGGGTCAATGGGCGGCTCTGGAGCCCGCCACAGGAAGTCTTGGATGTCCGATGGGTCCACCTGGGTGGCATGGAAGAGGCTGGAGTAGAAGCGGTGTAGTTCCTGCGTGATTTCCTCCTTATCTGAAGTGGTTGTAGTGCCAATCTTCAGTGCAGTAATATCCTGCGCTGTTGACCGGGCTTTCTGTTTCTGAAAGAAGAAGCGGGTGGGGCGTTCCCATTGAGCATAGTAACGAGATGTTGTAAAGTTTGCTGCCCGTTCTTCCTGAAGTGTGAGCTCCAAGCGGAGTGCTTCCTGCGCCGCTTCCCAGTCTTCCAACCATCTGGGAGAGGGCGAAGGCTGGCAGTTTCGCTCTAGATGTCTGATTCTGGCTTCCACCCTTTTGACTCTGGCGCGAGCTGCAGTCATCTGGGCTTTGGCACAGTTGTAAGCAACGCGGGTGATGCCCTCCTTGGTCACCGCCCATCTAGCCTTGTGGTCAAGCAGGTGGGGTGGGGGGGAGGTGAGAGTCTCCCGGATGGTCATAGACAGCTTCTCCTTAGTGAAGGGGTTGTTGAGAAGAGCTGGGGCAACCCTAGGCCAGAACCTACGCGACGGTCTAAGTGTGGTGGTGAGGACAACGGTGAGTGACCTGTGATCACTCAGATGGTTGTCATGAGAGATGGGAGAGGAGACGCGGCCAATTAGCAGGGGGCCAATCAGTGCCATATCTATGCGTGACGCTGACTGGAAAGCTCCTCCATCATACTGGATCCTAGTCATGCAACCTAGGCCAGACGCGGAGGGTGGAAGCACATCTATAAAGCCACTCAGGCGAAGGAAATCCTGGAGGCGACTTGATCCAGGGCGTTCCTTTGCTGCAGGGGGTAAGAGTCACGGACGCGACTTATGGTTGTGTTGAAATCTCCTAAGAGGACTGTATTCCGTGGGAGATTGAGTTGGAGGAGCTCTTCCAAGAGCCGATTTTGCTCCTGACCTGCATTAGGCAGGTAGATGCTTGCAGCGAAGAAGGAGAAGTCAGGAGTGGTGAGTTTGGCCAGTATGAGGCGGCCACCTAGATATTGTGAAAAAGAATGGGTTTTAACCCGGGGATTCAAAACAATAAGGGCGGCATGGTTTGTCCAGAAGGAGTTGCCTCCAAACTGTTCATTCCATGCAGATTGTTCGTGGGGGAGGATATGGGGCTCCTGGACAGCAGCGATGTCAATTTGTGCTGACCTGAAGTTTCGGAGGAGGCGGGCTCTCCGCTTAAAGTCCCGCAACCCATTTGCGTTGATGGATTGCAGGGCCAGGGTGCTGCCATGGGGACTCATAGCTGTTCCCCTCCATGTCCTGGGGGGTTGCCAGCGCTTAAACCTGCTGCTGTGAGGCGGCTAGTTTTGAGTCCTTTAGCTTGACTATTAGCTGCAATCCGTGAGGAGCGTCGAGGGTTCTGAGGGGAAGGAGAGGGTGGGGGGGCGGAGGACCCAGTAAGCCAGCCTAGGATGCTGCCCCCGCTCCGTTGCAGGGGAAGGACCTGAGGGTGCTCAATGGTGACCTCCGCGGTGTCCCCATTTGATGAGTCTGAGTCCATATTCACTTCCTCCAACACTTCAAAGGATCCGCGCGAAATGGACTGTGGGGTTGGGGTAGGACTCTTTGAGGTGGCACTTCTACCGCAGGCCGCGAGTTGCCAGTCCATGCTGGTGGGCATAGCTCCATTGGGAGCTGAGGGATGATGCGATAAATCGCTGGTGGAGGTTGGTGGGGGTGCCGCGGAGCCCTAAGTGGGGGTGGCTGACGAGGGGCACCCTGTGGGAGATGCCTTGCGCTTGGTGAGAGAGGGAGTTGACTCTGGGAGATTGGAGGGGGTGCCCATTGGAAGGGGGGCATGAGCGCGAAGGTATCCCACACCAATAGTGGGGTTAGCTGTTTCAACTGCTAGGCGTAAGGCCTCAGGGGACAGGTCTTGAACGGGAACCCATTGTGTGGGTTGTGGAATTGCTGCTGCAGCCATGTGGGATCGTTTTGGCCTGGTTTAGGCCCCTGGGTGGTGGCTAAGAGGGCTTGTTTTCGAGCTGTGCAGCCACTATACAAGTGTCCAAGGGCGTTACACCATGAACACCGGGGGCGCGCCTGATCAGGGTTGACAAAAAGATCTCAGGGCATGCCCCAACTACCGCCACACGAGGAATAACCTCAATGTTACGGGATACAGTGGGGGAGGGGATGAACGACGCCCTAGCAGTGCGAGCTCTTTGAGTGGGAGCATAGTAAGAGGGGACGCTAAAGTCCACTGAAAGAACAGACCCAAACTCCATTAAACCACGATGGAGTGCCAGTTTAAGAGACTCAGGATCAACAGTCGTTGGTAGGTTGGAAAAAGTAACCCATGAAATTTTCTCCAGGTGAGAGCGTGTGCGGGAGATGCGAAGAGATCCGCGTGGAATAATGACCTGGAGGGTGGCAGCATGGTCAGCAAGGGCAGCTTCAGTGAAGCCCACATCGATGTAGTGGCCCTCCACTGATTCATGGATGGTGGTGTTAATAGGGAATGTCTCCGAAATCGCTGCAAAGTATGAGAAGTAATCCTCTGTATAGAATTCAACAGGGTTATGCCCATAATAAAGGCGAATTGCGTGGGAGAGGGTTGAGCGAGGTAGAGCTTTTTGCGCTCTAGTTTCGGCCCATTTCTTCTTAACATCAGCAATAAACGCCACTTCACGGGGATCAGCTTTGGGTAGCGTTGGTGCCAGAGGTTTTGCCACGCCCCAGTGGCTCCTTTGGTACTTTTGTGTTTGCTTTGGGCTGCAATTGCAGGTTGAGTGTGAGCTGGTGGTTTGGACAAGTTTGCGGAGTTCCCTTGTTTCTGGAATGTGACAGCAGTTGCTGGCGTCATATTAAATTGAGGGGCGGTTTGTTGGGCCTCGCTAAATTGGGGAGGCCCATCCAGATTGGAATTAACTCCAGCCAGTTGGGAGGAGGGAGATGTTTCATCACCATCCCAATCTATTTGGGTAAATTCAGCCCGAGTATTTGCTGTGATTTCGTTGGCAAAACTCACTGGCTGATTGGTGAATTGGTCTTTTTCAGCATATTGAGATAAAGTGCCGACTTGAGAAGTGCCGATTATGGGGTTTAAATGGGACGGGTGAGATTGGAACTGGTGTGAAGTTCCAAAATCTGAACCATTTAAATCCCCATTGGGAAGAGTAGATTGTCCCAATTTGGTGCTTAGTGAACCAGAATGTGCGGCTAATCCAACCTTACATCCGAGGGTTTGGGGGCCAGGTGATTGTTGGGCCTCGCTAAATTGGGGAGTCCCATCCAGATTAGAATTAACTCCAGCCAATTGGGAGGAGGGAGATGTTTCATCACCATCCCAATCTATTTGGGTAAATTCAGCCCGAGTGTTTGCTGTGATTTCGTGGGCAAAACTCATTGGCTGATTAGTGAATTGGTCGTTTTCAGCATATTGCAATAAAGTGCCGACTTGAGAAGTGCCAATTACGGGGTTTAAATGGGACGGGTGAGATTGGAACTGGTTTGAAGTTCCAAAATCCGAACCATTTGAATCCTCATTGGGAAGAGTAGATTGTCCCAATTTGGTGCTTAGTGAACCAGAATGTGCGGCTAATCCAACCTTACATCTGAGGATTTGGGGGCCAGGTAGCTGGGTATCGCCCCTCATGGAGGGAGCCAGAAACACGGCGTCAGCAATAATAGATGGGGCTGAATTAGCTGACACAATGGGGGAGGTGAATGTCTGGATGGGCTGAGTTGCATTCAACTGAGCAGACGCCATTAAAACAGCGTGGGTGATGGCCTCCTTGGTTGGAGGGGGCCCAGCGGGTTGGTGGGAGGCAGCACACACAGAGCTGTTAGGCGTGCAGGTTGCAGAAGTGCGATCAGGTGAACTGGCGCTAGTTGGAGTAGCTCCAGGTTGGGGGGTGGTGCCTGCTTTCATGGCTGCTGCTTGAGAGCGGGTGATTCTGGTTGACCCTGAGGTGGGTAACCGAGGGTTGCTTCGTTTGGGGGTGGTGCTGGCTCGTTTGGCATAGCCTGCGGGTTCTTTTGCGGGGTTTCCCGCCATATTTGCTAATAGTTTTCGTAAATCTCTTTAGTGGAGCTAAATTTCAGGCTGAATTGATTTTCGAAAAGTGATGCTTAGCAGAAAGAGATGCCTATTCCATTTTTGCATTTTGGAGTTATTCTTTCTTTAGTACACCTTAAATATCTCAGGGCTCATTACTGACATTGCCTTCAATCATCCTATTGAATAGCTCATCCGCTTGATGATAAAAATTTAGACATCAGGCTATTTTTATAATCTGTTAGAATTTTAATGCACTTTTACGGTCTAGTGTATTATCTCAAAGTTATAGGCTTGTAATTTTAAAGCCCATTGGGCCAATCGCCCCTATGATTTCTTCAGGTTATGGTTCTATCATAAAGACAAGTAGTCAGTTACCACTTTAAAGTGTGTCCTGTTAATATACACTTGAAAATGTTTGCATGCATAAATCACTGCGAGGCATTCATGCTCCATCATGTATATTTTCTCTCCGCTGGTGTTAGGAATCATGTGAAAATGATGGACTTGAGAATGATTTGACCATTATCTGAATCACAACTCAGTTGTGGAAGGTCCATCAATTAAACGAGCATTAAAACCATAATAAACAATGAAATCATTTATATGTGAAAGGAAAATCAGATTCTGGAAGACTACAGTTATTCTACTAACAAAAAACCCAAGTAAGCTGGTGAAGATATTGCCACTCAGAGGTTCCTGAAATTGACTGCTCTGGAAAAAGAGAGTCAGATCCAAAAAAAGCCTACGCGTCCTGCCATATTATCAAAAAGGCCTCCTTATCCTACTCAATCCCAACTATCACTCCAAATTCCCCCTAGGCGATTCTGTATATCTCGGCGGCCTATAAGTATCTCTTAATTTTGAATAGTAAAGATGCCTTAAAAACTTCCTAGTTATTCTTACTAGTGATTACTTTTTATTTTTTAAAGAAGACCTTGCCTGTTTGAATTAAACAGAGTAGCCTCAACAATGAATTTCCGTTGAGAGAATGCCTTAGGAAACCCTGTTCCAAAAGGTTCTGCTAGAACCGCATTTGACTAATAATCAAACAGCCTTAAAAGGCCCTGACCTTCATAGAGGACGACGAAATCCTACAGACTTGTGCTCCTTGACGAGTCCTTCCAAGGCTCTTTCTGAAGATCTACTTTTCATATGAATATCTCCAGTGAAAACAGCCCTCCCAATATGGAGGAGAATATGAGTTTATCTTGATGGGTTGTTATCAATAATCAAGAAGTGATGCTACCACAACACCTTGAACTTGAGTTCTGTGCGACCATGGCTTAGATTATCTCAGTTCATAATGGATCCACCTACCAAATTAAGGCTCCCGATGTCTCACAAACAGTTTGAGAGCTTCTAGGAGAAGTTGTAATCCATTATGGGAGAAATAGTCATAGCATCTCTACCCGGACTATTCAAAGCATCAATTCTATTCCTCAACTGAGATTTTGAGCAATAATATAGGAGCTACCCATATGGATTTGTACTTTTAATAATTTGTTCACCCTGCCTTACACCAACGCATGCAGTTGCTCGCACTCAACCATATGGAGATGCAGCAAAAGCTAGGTTTGACCCACCAGATATAATCCCAGCTCCTTGAGAGATGTGACGGCACCTCTAATTTCAGCTGAGATAATTGGGAGGTCATTTTGAGCAACCCTCATAAGATCAATGACACTCAGCGCCACCTTGCTCAAATTGACACCAGAGTTGTCCAATACCTGAAGAAAGATTTTTCCCAGTGGATGGACCAATTAACCACATGCATGGACCAAAGAATGGAACGTGCTTTATCCACCATACTTGACCACATTACTAAAGGTTACCTTGCAACTCATTCTTATCTCAACAATCTGTTCATTTGTATCCAGCAGCTTAAGATGACTCGTAATGATGCCAACTTCTTAAGCCACAGTGCAACATGGGGCCCTCAGCAAAAAAGGACCCAATGGGTGACATCGATGAATCCCCCCCCCCCCCCCCCCCCCTTGGGTTGGGACCATCTAGTACTAAAAAAAAAAGGACCCAATGGGTGGAAAGAGTGCAAGCCTCTCTGGGCTTGGAGGTCCCTGAGGTCCTCTGGGCGTCTCATCACCGGATGGATCCTCTTTCAATGATGATCATAAAGGTGAATTAAAGCTCTTGAACAACAACTGTTACTGGTAGCCCGAGGAGCTGAGATGACTATTAAGGGGGAACACCTTGATAATTTGACCTTCCCCCTTGTACAACTATTGAAGATTGCTGGTACCTGCGCCAATTTGGCCGCCTCCCAGAACCAGCAAATCGTCACCATAACCATGTGATTTCCTGATTCAAAACAATTGAAGCTTAGAATGATGCCCTCTCTGAACAATTGTCCCAACAGTCCAAAGAGAATAAGAGTCTACGCCAACTTTTAGATTTTAAGGCCCCAATTAAGCACGTCAATGAATGTTACGCCACTATTTAGATGACAGGATGAGATCTACTATCAGTTTGATAGGGCTTTCCAGCATATTGTGATAGGCACCACAGAGCCCATTGACTTGAAAAGCCCGCTCTCTCCTGCTGTTCATGTCCTATCCAAACCCATTGGATATTTCAAACCTACCTTTATGGAGAAGTACGTCCCTGGGGAAGAACAACTAACTGTACCTCTTTGTATATGTGGGCGCGATGGAGCCAGCTACTGAGTCGCAAAAATGCCAGCATATACAACCCTGTTTGGATGGCAAGGCATAAGAGATTATGATGCCTTCTTTTAAGACATGTACCACGCGGGCAGCTATTAAGGAAGCCCTTATCAAAGAATTTGGCAGTAACTTAACCCTCTCTAACCATAAGCAGGCTTTCATGCATATCTTCCTGAGATGAAGAGGAACTCATTTGAAATTTGAAGCACGCTTCTATCATGAAGCACAGGAGTTAGCTTTCTGTGACTAGGTTACCTTGGATAATGCCATCTTAGCAATTAAATCCGCTTTCAACACAGTACCATCTTAGTACTCTATTTACAGAATGCTAAAAAATGTTTAAACTCCTCTTGACATTAAGAAGTCAATAATGGAATTGCCCAATCCAAAAGTACACCAAGCTCCGAATATGGGATATCACCCAATAACCATGTCATTGGGCGCTTTAATAGATTAAAACCACATCATGACACATTCTTGTATTGCATAATCTTTGGTCACCAAGAAAGTCCTGTTGGAAGAAGCAAGCCTATGAGTCAGGAAAAGCGGAGTCAGCTTAGGGCATGAGGCACTCTCTGCTGATGATTCAACGCCTCAATCCCAACCTTCTGCTGCTCCGCGCACTGAGTGTTATGTTCTGGGGAAACCTGATGGATTAGACGTCTCAGATTCTATGATCTTTAATAAAGACTTAACTTCATCTTACTTGGACTTTTCAGGACCACTACCTCCCAGAAACTCCAATTATTTGATTCCCACTTTGCCACTAAAGTTACTCGAGTAGAGGTCATTATCCATAAGGTGAAGATCTTGGTCATAATTGACACAGGCTACCCTGTCAAAGTCATTTCCTCTATGCTGGTCAAGCGGATAAAGGTTGCACCAGACCAGAATCGCTACCTAGACTACAGTATATTGTGACATCATTGTAACCACTCTCTGGGAGCCTACTCCTCTTTGATTATTTGATTTGGCTCTCTGGGCTTTACAGATCCTACCATTATGTTAGAAAATGATGGCTATGACTTGCTTATTGGCACCCAATTCCTAGTTAAAACCAATACTCTATTAAGCCACAAGGATTCGTATTTTCATATTTTAAGGTGCCACATTCCTCAGTTGTGTAGGAAATTCCTAAGGATAAAAGAAGAGAAACCCCTGATGTTACCTGCTGGAACACCCAGACCGCATTGAGCATCTAGATTATCAGATAATTGGTCCAAAAACCAAGCTGCCACCTCTCAGCATAGAGGTATGGAAGGAATGCCTGTGTATGCTCCTGGCTGCATAGTCATAAGGCCTAACTCGCAGATCCTAGTAGAGACTGGTCTTCAAGTTACTATACCTCTGGCCATTTAATGGAAATTTAAGGAGAGATCAATCTGGTTATCCAAGGACCTCTTAACTTTCCTGGAGTATTGTATCCTGCTTACCAAGGCCCATTGACTGTCCTAATAGCTAACTTTATTGATCAGCTGATGCAGATAACTCAGAACAGACTAGTTGAATATGTACAAATATTGCCCATTGACCAGATTGAGTCCATCCGATGATGTGGAGACCTGCACGACTTAGGAATAGACAAAAATGTTACAATATCCATAGTCAAGGTGGAAATTGGTGACACTATCACTTGCAATCAACAACTACAGGTTGACGCCCTAATCAAAGAACATGCCAATATATTTTCCACTGTCCCAGAGGATTACAGGATGATGAATTAGTTGCAACATCAAGTGCTGACTGGAGATGCCCCTCCAATTTGTGCTCACCCCTATCAGAAATCTAAAGTTGAGGAAGCCCAGGTAATGAAAGTATTAAAACAACTGTTGGATGCCAGGTTGCTAAAACCATCCCATAGTCCCTGTGCCTCATTGTTGTTGATTGTGCAGAAGAAGGATGGAGGGCATCATGTAGTAATGGGCTGCCGCAATTTTAATGCCAATAATCAGAAAGATAGCTACCTACTACCTAAAATTGATGACTCCTTACAACTCCTAGATGGATCCTAATTCTTCTCCGTGATGGATCTTGCCAGCAGGTACTGGATGATAGAGCTTGCGCCGGATAAGTGAGAGAAGTGTGCAATTATAGTGAGTGAAGGTTTATTAAAACACACTCGCATGCCCCAGGGGCTGTGCAACGCCCCAGAAAATTTCCAGCAGGCTATGGAATGCCTGTGGGAAGACCTGAAGATGTCATGTGTGATGGTCTACATGGAAGATGTAACTGTATTTTTGCATACCTTTGACCAGCACTTGGCCCACTTGAAGGAAGTATTTGGATGGCTAAGCTCTGCTGCGTTGAAATTAAAGCCCACCAATTGTCATTTATTTCATACTGAAATGGAATTCCTTGGTCATAAGGTCACCCACAAAGGAATTTCGCCCTTACTTGACAAGGGGCCCCTCTATCAAGATGACTCAACCCAGTAATTTTTGTGACATTAAGGTTTTTCTCGGCATGGTCAGGTACTACCAACGATTTATTCCGCAATTCACTGAGCTTGCTGATCCACTCACCTACCTCCTCCATAAAGAGGTTTCTTTCCAATGGAAGGATTCCCAACAAAAATCCTTTGATGTCTTAAGAAAAGCTCTGACTAAGACCCCTATTCTGGTACATCATGTGTTTGATTAACCCTTCATTCTATTTCCTTGAAGCTAGTGATATGGCTGTGTGGGCCATTCTGGCTCAACTGGACGAAAGCCAAGTTGACCACCCCATATATTACTTTATTAAGACGTTAACTTGAGTGGAACGAAATTACAGCATAACTTCTTGTGAGTGTCTAGAAGTGTTATTGGCTATCAAACATTTACGTCCTTTTCTGTACAGGAAATATTTTACCATAGTGATGGACCACGCCTTGCTACGGTAGTTACAACAGATGAAAAATCTGGATGGACTATTGGCCCAATGGGCCCTTAAACTCCAGATCTACACTTCTCAACAATCCATTTCGTGGGGGTGATACACTAAAACGTCAACAGGTTGTTCCAATTGCTCTCCTGACCCTTTATGCTTCCAAAGAGGATTGGATCTATGAGCTCAAAGCAAAACCAGAAGTGTGGAGCCATGAGCTGTTGGAAAAACACATTAACACTGTTATAATTTTGGCTATACACTTGCTATACACCAGAAAAGTTTGCGCAGGGTCAATCCCACTGAGCAATCAGATGGGCGATATGGAGATCACCAGTTCTTGAAACACTTAATAAATATACCAAAATATGAAGCAATTGCTTCAATGACACCTATTATTTAACTTAATATTTAACAGTAATACTCTCTGCTCCGCTCTCACTTTTCTACTAACAAATCTCCCCTTTCAATCTTCTCATCTCGCTTATATATCAGTGACTTTGGTTGATCATGACCCTATTGCTTGGATTTTTTTGGTTCTGCTGTATTCTCATTGGCTCCAGCAGAGTCTACTATTCTTAAATTAAAAATCACATAGTTTGAGACGATCTACTGAACATTTGTCATACGTCAACATCACCTTATCACTTTATTTAGAGGCAATTCAATAACTATCCTTTCTGACACAATATTGCTTTATCCCAAGACGCTCACATATTCGTGCAGTAGTAAATTGGTGTCAGCAGATTTTAGCCAATTTACCATAGCTAATTGGGGCTTATTGTCCAGTCATTTCAGAGTCTTGAAATTATCCCCTTGACTGGACAATAAGTCACATATTGTTTATACGCACAAAGGGACTTTGCATGTACTTGTTAATGATCTGAATGCTCACAGGGTCCTTGATAGTGAAGGCGTCAATACCTGTTTTCTCAATCATTTCGACTGGACCAATCCAGATAATGGGAAACTTATGCTTCTGACTAAACCCATGCTGGTCATAAAACAGAAGCATCTCTTTCTTTTAGCTGAGATAGCCCGCTATGCTGTACATGATTGGCATCCTAGTTCTTTATCTTTTTGGACAAGCTGAAGGAGTATGCTTTGGTTTGCAACTTGATTTACATGTTTTATAGCTTAGTCAAGTAACGTTGAGGATCCATTCCGCTGGTATCTTCCACTCAAGCATTTAAAAATGCTGGAAGAGCTGAGTGTCGTCCATATATTAAATGAATGGGATTCTTCCCCGTGGCAGAATGATAGCTAATATTTTAAGCTAAGATTGCGGTGGATAGGAGGGAACTCCAATCAGAAGGTCAATCCACTACCAATTTCTGGTTTATGTTCACCAAAGTCCCATTAGCTCGCTTCACCATCCCATTAGACTTGGGGTGATTGAAGTCATCAAAACCCCACGGATGGCCATCAGCTCATTTAGTTTGGGAAGGTTTGAGAGGTGAAGTGAGTTTTGTTATCAGTAATGATGAACTGAGGGAAGCCATGTCGCTGGATAGTAAATTCCATTTAGAACTTGGTCACTATGACCGCCTTAGATCACGTAATTCCTGTGCTTCAACTCACCTGGTCAAGTGGTCAATTGCCAACAGAATTTGATTTGGACTTGTTAGCTCCCATTGGCAGAGGGCTAACGACATCAAGGAAACAGTATGCCAAGAAAAATGTGGTTTCACTAACCAGTACAAGGTCTTCTGGCGAAACGGTTTTTCCACTTGGAACTGGTGATAGCAGAAAATTGTTTCAAGCACATCGAAGATATGCTTTCCCAGTAATATCAAGGCCGCAAAAATTCCAACGTCTTGCGCACTCCACCATATCTGAATGCCTTATGTACGCCTATAATAATGCTAGGCCGTGCTGAGGGTCATGGAAAGTTCATCGTAAAATCTCCAATCCATTTGTACACATCCCCATTCCACTGAAAGGTTTAAGCTCGCATCTCATTTAACATCTTTTTGACTTGAGGCAGTTTTTATTGTATTTTTGATGAGAATTTTATTGTAAATCACATCACTCAGATCAGCTGTGATGGCAACTATTGGAAGTCTTAACAAGCAATCAGCGGCTGATGATGTGCTCCAGGTTGGTGGAGGATCTCAAAGTCATAAGCCTGCAGTTTGAGGGCCCATTGGGCTAGACGCCCTTCAAGCTTCTTGAAATTCTGCAACCAGCATAATGAAGAACGATCTTTTACAACTTAAAGCTTCACTCCATTAAGTAACACCCTAAATTGCTTATACACATAGATCACTGCTAAGCACTCCTTAATGGTCATGGTATTTTTATGTTCATGGCAGTTTAGGCTCAAACTATAGTATGCAACTGGATGCTCCTCCCCCTAATTGTCTTTTTGGCAAGGACCGCCCCTACAGCGGAAAGAGATGCATCCATCTGAATAAAGAACTCTTTATTGAAATTCAGGTAGCACAGTACTGGCGCACTAATTAACGCTGTACAAAGTCTATCAAAAGAGCATTGTTAACGTTCTGTCCATTCAAACGTGGCATCATTTTTAATAACTCAAACAACGGACCTCTAAAGCAGCTGAAGCTATGTATAAAGCGTTGGTAGTAGCTGATCATCCCCAAAAATACTTGTATGTATCACTTACTATTTGGCGTAGTCATCTTTTGGATAGCCTCCACCTTGGCTGGTCGGGGTTTCAGCCTCTTCGCGCCTGCCACAAACCCAAGGTACTCCAGTTGGTCCTTGAAGAAGTAGAATTTTTGGGGCTTAATCTTGATGCTGGCCTCAGCCAGCCAGTGGAATACCACCTCCAAATGGGTAAGATGCTCGTTAAACGCGCAAGAGAATACATTAATGTTGTTAAGGTACACATAAACGCACAACAGCTTTAGATCGTCTAGGATGGTGCCCATAGCCCGTTGAAAATATAGCAGGGGCATTACATAGCCCTTGAGGCAAACGTGTCAGTTGAAAAAGCTCTTAGATGTGATTATGGTGCATTTCTCCTGTTCCACTGCTGGCAACACAATTTGCCAGTACCCCAATATCAAATTGTCGCCAAGAAGTAACAAGCTCTTCCTAACCAATCAAAGGCATCGTTGATCCACAGCAAGGGGTATGAGTCCTTCTTGGTGATACTGTTGAGTTTCTGGTAGTCTATCACTAAACAGTTGGTATTATCCTTCTTTTTGACAATTAGAATTGACGAAGCCTACAAACTCTTCAATGGTTTAAGCACACTTGCTCCAGCATCTTTTCAATTTTCTCAGTTACTACATTCAAACTGCCCTCAATCAGCATATCAGCCGAGATCTTATGGGGGGATGATCCTCAGTGTCCAATCAATGGACCACCACCAGGTGCACCCTAAATTTTGGCATCAATGGCAAAAGATCTTCTAAGATTTTTGAAAGAAATCTATTGCTTGGCCCTTTTGTTCTCTAAAAACCCCATTTAATTCTTGCGTGATATTACCACCATTATTCTGGGCTGCAGATTGAAGGGTAGACCAAATTTAACCAGTAGACCAAATTCATGAACAATAAGGACCTCCTCAAGTGGGACAAGTGTAAATACGCCACTATTTGATGCTGGCGGATTTGCAATGGTTTTTTGTAGATTTGCTAGCAAAACCTTGATCTCCCATGTCCCAGAGTATATGCCTGAAGCCACATGAGGCTCAAGCTGCGATTGCTGATAAGGCCCAATGACCTCCCCATAAAGCCAGCTGCAATCTTTTCCTCTTACTCAGTGTGTACTATTACTTTTTTCTAGAGGTGTTAAATATAATCTAAGCAACTCTGAGCGGCAGCCCTTGATATTTGTATATCTTCTGGGGGAGGGCCTGGGTCTTGTTCTTTAGTTGATGGTATTGAACTGGAATCAACCCATATGTTGGGATTTTTGCCCATAAACCCAGCCGTCTAGATCACCAGGAATTGCTAGAGGTAATCTCCTATTTCGAGGTGAATTATAACCAGTTGACCCTGATTTTGGGGTAACTATGTTTGGGGGAATTTAGGTTATTTGCCTGGTTGGATCCATTGGGGATTAATCCAGATGAATGCTTAAGATCTCGTCAGGCAGAGTTGCAGAAGAAATAGGGGCATCTGATAGTCAATTAACTATCAGGTTTACTTATTGTGATCGGTCAGGTTTCATCACCAACCAATTGGGAATTTGAGGAGTAAGTTGTGAGGCAAGTGATGCCGTCTATAACTAGCAAATCAACAGTTGGTTCATGACTTGCCTCAATGGGTAACAAGTCCCATTATCTAAGAAGGTCACTTGCCAAATATGATTGGTTCACTTGGATTTAGAGGAAGATGTTAGGAACACATTTTCTGACTCTTTCCGTTTTAGGTTTTGAGGATGTCCAATGACGGAATCCTAGCCAGGATGTGGAAGACCATCACCGCTAAGACGAGGATGGGTGATTCAATGGCAATGGCTGCCATTTCATTGAAGAGGTGTCAACCGAGGGTTGGGTGCTTGTCCCCCACCTTAAATTCCCTAGAATTCACCAATAAAGAAATAGTAGTTTTTACCATATAGTTTATAGTTTAGTATAGAGTTTAACAGAGTTTAATAAAGAGTATAAGTATATATATCAGCTTAATAACCTTTATCAGCATTCATTTATTCTATTCTTTCTCAGGGATATTATTGCTGTGTGCAATAATTGGGGACTACTTAAGGAAAAAAGTAAGGATCTGAGCAGAGATCCAGAGAAGAAGAGGAATTAAAATTGGGGATTGCTGCTGACTGTCTGTCAAACTGGAGAAACCATCAACGAGAATCTAAGAGAAGATAGGGTTAGATGTTACAATGGAACTAATCCCTATTTTGAGACATCACAAGTATTTTAAGAAATACTGGCTGAGCGTTGGGGCGAGATCTAGGACTTCCATTCAAGTATGGATAATAATCATCATACTATTATTAGCCAGTTATATCAACTATTATACAACGCGGACAAATTGAACAAAACTTGAACCTGTGCAAGTAATAAGTTTTTAGGGGTTATAGGTCAAACATAATCAATTCCAATAAATTTTTACAAAGTGGTGCTCAATACAGGGGTTTAGTTGAGTAGAAGATATTGAGACATGATGTCATATGAAGATGTTTCAAATTCTGGAAATAAGTTACTGAGAAAAGTAGCGTTAATGAAGACAGAAAATAAAATGGATCACGTTCATTGGCATTCACCCAGCTCAGAAGTGGAGCTCCAAGTGAAGAAAAAGAAAATACCCACTATTTGAGAAAAGGACTTGTAGCCTAGATATGGAACTATCTAGTGCTTCAAGAAAACCTGTTCCACCTGACATCTACCTGAGATGAAGAGGATCAGCAAGGCCAACTCAGGTAGAAATTGGGTCCTCTTGAAATAGTCCCAAGAATCAGCAGGGCCAAATCAAGTTGAAGTTGGGTCCGCTTTTAAATAGTCCTGAGGAGTGAGTGTTTAGATTAGGCATTAATAAAATAGGAAGTAATCAATTAAGAGGATTGGATTGCCATATCAATGAAGATATGAAGTCATAACAGGAAACGATTGATCCAAGATAGTGAAGAGATTGGTTGACTCAATAACACTCAATCAATGATTAGAAATTGCTGGAGATGAGTTCATCAATTCAGATGAAATTGGATGAAGCTAACGAGAACAGAACGACCTGTGTAATTAAGGATGGCCACGAAGGTCAAAAATCAGTTTCAGGAGTAAAATGATTTGAACAATCAAATGGAACTGTTGGCTAATGAGATAGGATGATTCAAGCATCAGTTGCCGAAATATGAGATGAAATTAGGACCTGTTGGGTGAATAACCAGTTGATATTAAAGGCCTTATATATTCAAGAGTATTGATGAAAGTTGGCAAGTGTAGCCTATATGTGAAGAAACAGCGCTGCTAGTTGTATAGTGAAGAAGGTCAATACTAAAAAATTGGAATTATTGGACCTAAGAGAAAATATTTGCAATGTTCCCAGAGGACCTCTGAACCATTAAATGGTTATGTACTGAGATTTTGGTCAAGTCCCAAAAAAGGACCACTGAACCAAATGGATGGTTAAATCTTAAGAGGATAAGAATATGAACCATGATAACTGGTAGGTTAGAGTTTACCTAGGACCTAGTTTGGATGAAGGGGAAAAGAAGGACCTCTGAACCTTTTTGTAGGTACAAGTCCCATTGCCAAAGAAAAATACAAAAAAATATATAAAAGATATAAAATATTAAAGAATAGATTTAAATTGGTCCATGAATTTAGGACCTAGGAAGCAACAAGAAATCCCAACAGCTGAACTGAGGAAATTCCACGTTTTTGGGACCCTCGATGAGATGGGATTACCAGCTGGAGATGAAAAAACTGGTGGGACGAGTTAATGGAACGCTGGCCATGACGCTGAGGAAGCTGGTCGCAGGAAGAACTTCTGTGTGAGGAACATACCTGAGTTTGGTGATTTTTGCCTACAATATCAGTCATCATACTGCGATGGGAAAAATGCCTTTTGAATTGCTATACAGGAGTAAGGCTGCGTTGCCACCAATTTTATAATTGGTGATGGAACCAACATTGAGGATGAGTGCCAAGCAGTACCTGAACCAATTGACAATTATCCTAATCAAAATGCAATCACAAAAATTCAATACTACTTTGAAGAAAAGGATATGAGCGAAAATGATGGACAATAAGAAACGACCAGCCTTATCAGAATTTTGAATAGCAAAAGAGATGCCTATTGCAATATGCATGGTTTTTGAAGAAGAAACAAACTGGATGCGTTGTGGTCATCTGTTTGAGATTATTGCCAAGATGGTGACAGACGCCTACTCCATCAAGAACCACTTGGATGGAATGGTAGTAAATCAAGTTCATGCTAAGTATTTGAAGCGATGGATCAATGAGGAAAATAATAAAAAAAGAATTCCTGAAGGACCAACGAACCATTAAGTTAATTATGTCCTAATGATTAAGTCAAGTCTGAAAAAAGGACCTCTGAACCAATCTAGATGGTTAAGTCTGATAAAGGGCCACTGAACCATAGAAAACTGGTAGGTATAAGAATAGCTAGGATCCAGTTTGGGGGAATAAAATAGAAAAAGATGGACCACAGAACCAAAACAAGGTCAAGTTCCATGTGAAAAAAAAAGAAAAAAATAAAAGATCTGTAAAAATATTAAAAAATTATAAAGCCGCATAAAAAATGATATATTTCTATGATTTACATTAATTATCCTTAATTTGGGGATGATTCCGCCTATGTCACCTCTTGGGGTAGGGAGGATGCATCACTGTAGGAATGAATAACCTGCTGAAATCTATTTGAGATTGGGTGCTAGTGAGGGCTAGACCTAAATGAAACCAAGTTCGTTGAGTGGACGTAGATCCCTGTGAGAAAGTGACTAGGGAAGGGAAATTGAGATGTCCTAAGAAATTAATCACAATAACCTGGAGTGGGGAGGGAAGCAACAGTACAGGAAGAGGCAGTCAGCAAATAACCCCAATTAATCCCAATATGCTAACAGAGCTGAAAGATTAGTCTTGAGCACTTGACGATGGGCTTTGTCAAAAACTGGACATATGGGCTTGCAACAAACAAAGGATACTAGATGGGGGTTGCTGAATCATGCCCCTATTAAAGCCATCATTGGAAGATACTGATGGGATTTAACAGAAATAAGATAGTCATGCAAGGAGTGAATGGCATCCTGAAAGCAACGACTATGAGCTTCTTGGAAGCTGAAGCAGAAGGAGCGATGGAAGCTGGGAGAGGCTGGAAGCTTTGTGGCCCAACTTCGAAGAGCTTGGCCAGCAAAGCAAAGAGCATAAGCAGCAATATCCTGATCTAGGATGTTCTCAAGATGGAAGAATTCAGTGCTATGGATAAAGCCTCAGTGACTTGGGCCCTTAATTCTGTGTAGGGGAGCTTGAAATGGATGCTGTTGCTGATGGCGAGTTTGGTGGCCAATACATCTGGCTTGTAATACTGTATGAGTTTGAAGAGGAACTCAGGAAGAAAGTCCAACCCGTCAAGAAAGGAACAATAAAGAGCGAAGGGCATTATTTCAGGGGCATCAACAATGATGTTAGGCGCATCTGTGAAAGGAGTTGACTAAGAAGAATTTTAAAATCTAACTATGGAATCGATGACAGAGGAAAAATTGCCAAGTCATTTAAGATGGTTGCTAACCTGGTTTTGACAGGTTGTTACTGTTTCCAGTAATTCCACGGAATGACTAGCCACTGATACTTGACTAGGAGTATGAGTCCTGGAAGGACCATAGAAAAGGTTCCATTGCGCAGACCAACTCATATGCTGTTAGAGCTAAAGATATTGATCAGATAAATTATTGAGCAGCTGTTGGTACCACAACTCGTAATCTGACATATGAGCTGGATTAGAGATGGAATGTTGGACTTATATGATAGTTGACATTAAGCACTCTGAAATCAATTATGCAATTTTGGAGAAATCAATCTCAAAATTAATGGGACAAGTTCTCCAGAGAAGAGTTAAGAATGATATGGGCAAGAGGTTATGAGAAGAAAATAACAAGGGCGAACATAAATGAGCATTCTTAATTGGTCCATGAAACAAACATCAATGATAATAGTCTCCTGTCAAGGATGAGGAGAAAATTAGGATTTCTAGGATTCCAGACCAAGAACCCTGAATAAGATGATGGGTCATATGCCCTGACAGGGGAAAACTGGATCCCGTGATTAATATTATCATGAGTAAATTGATCAGCCTGACATGACAGAAGATCATGAGGACCGTGCTCTGAGTAGGTGGTAGCAAGGAGGATAAGAAAGAGAGCCTCATGCTGAAGGTCATCCCAAGCAGCGTTGAGTACTGATGATCATACTCCGCTTGAGCAAATGAAGTATTTGACTGAGTGTCTGAAGCTGTGTTCTCCTGCCCCAGTCCTTTTCTCGCTGAAATCTAGGCAAGAGGGGGAAGTGTTGAATTTTTGCCCATATTCCAGACAGCTAGATTACCAGGGATCGCTAGGGGATAATTCCCTAATGTGAGGTGAACTGGATATTACTTGACCCTGATTTTGGGTTAACAATGTTTGGGGGAATTTAGGTTATTCGCCTGGTTGGATCCATTGGGTATCAATATGGACAAATGCTTAAAATCTTGTCCGGCAGAGTTGCCAACAAAATAGGGGCATCTGATAGTTGATTGACTATCAGGTGTACTGCTTGGGATCAGTCAGGTATCATCACTAACCAATTGGGCATTAAAGGAGTAAGTTGTGAGGCAAGTGATGCTGTCTGCAACTAGCGAATTGATCAGTTGGTTCATGAACTGCCTTAATGGGTAACAAGTCCCATTACCTAAGCATGTCACTTGCCAAATATGGTTTGTTATTTATATTGAGAGGAAAACGTTAGGGACACGTTTTCTGACTCTTTCCATTATAGGTCTTAAGGTTGTCCAATGACGGAATCCTTGCCAGGATAGGGAAGACCATCGCTGCTGAGATGAGGATGGGTGATTCAACAGAAACGGCTGTTGTTTCATTGAGGAGGTGCCAACTGAGGGTTGGGCGCCAAATTCCCCACTATAAATTCCCTAGAATTTACTAATTTTAAAAATTTGCCAGATTATAATTTACTATATCACAATTTATCAATTTTACTGAGTGTTAGCTTAGTAAACTTTATCAGAATCCATTTGTTCTATTCTTTCTCAGGGATATTATTGCTGTGTATGATAATTAAGAGAATCTTTAAGATAAAGAGTAAGGACCTTGGCGGGGATCCAGATAAGAAGCTGAATCAAATCAGGGATTGCTGCTGACTGTGTGTCAAACCAGAGTAATTATAAACAGGGATCTAAGAGTAGATTGAGTTAGGCGGTACGAGGGAATGAATCCCTATTCAAGACATCATAAGTATTTTGAGAGAAATACTGGCTGAGCGTTGGACCAAAATCTAATACTTTTATTCAACTATGGATAATAGTCATCATACTATTATTAAACAATTATATCAACTACTATAAAAGGTGGAGAATTGCAAAAAACCTGAACCTGTGCAAGTAATATTTATAGGGATATTGGCCGAAAATAATCAATATCCTATAAATTCTTACTCCATGTCAGTACATTTACCCCTCTGACTGGCTGTTGGTAAAAAGCCTGTCATCATACTGAGGACTTCCGCTGGATATATTATAATAGGTTGAGATGGGACTTTTGGGGAGGGATAGTAGAGATAGAGAGTCCCATCTCTACTATTTTCATCTTTTCCCTGGTAGTATTGATCCTTCTGTAAGTAGTGGACTCATAGGTTGGGGCAACTCAGGGCAAGGTGGCCAGGGTGACTTCATTTAAAACAATTCTCCTTGTAGGGTCCATATTCATGGTTTTTTTAAGATGGCCCAGGCCAATAATTTGATTGTTGGCGATCAGCATAACTAGGGCCAGGTCAATAGGTTGACTGCTGATGAACGGCTAATTAGGCCAGGTCAGTAGTTGGGCTGTGGACAATTATCATAACCAGGTCCAGATTGGGAGTTAAATTGCTGGTAGTAACTCAGCCAAGGGTGAGGAATGTAATTATAATAAGGCTGGGGTTTACCAGGCAGAATCTGAAGAGGACAGGAAATTTCTCCAAATGAGAAGGTCCAGCAATGGCGGCGGTATGTTTCCACTCTGTATTGGGTGGAGGGAAGGTAGCAGATAGATGGCACAAAAACTGAACAATTTGAGCTATGATACACCGTCCTTCAAAATTGGAGTCATGACTTTGTAAAGCTCTTGTTATGAATTCAATGCGGAGGTCATTGCAATGCATACATCAGATTTGAATAAAGTCCCCACATTAATTAACACATGGGCTTCCGCCATAATTTGGTTAGCAAACGAAGTGAGAGTCTCATTACGCTGGAACCTGATGGTCAAGAACTCAGCTTTCTGCTGTGACATTTTTGCAGTACCTCCTAAAAACTGCAGCACAGTATCTTTCACTTCTTGGTATGTAACGAGACTGCTTTGAAGATAGCAGGTGACTTGGTCAGCACTCCCAACAACTAAGGCGGATATTAGCAATTTAGCTTTATGCTGATATGAGGCTCCTTAGACCACAAACTCAAATCATTAAAGAAGCCATGGATATTCCTATCACAATTAAATGGAGGCAGCTTATCAATAAAAGCCTCATCCTCCCACCCATAACTGTTAACCTTTGAACGTACTGAGGAATAGGTCAAGACCCATAAGCAGTATCTCAATGAGGAGCTAGTTCAGCTGTGGACAGCTTGTCCACTGATAAAGAGGTAGCGTGGGTTCCTTCAGTGGGTAGTACAGCCATCACTTGGAGGAATTGATTCTCTGATACATAATCATCTCCAGAGCTGCCCTCCTGGGTGGAGTAGCTCATGCTGCCTGCGGTTTCAGCAAAAAGCTCATTGACTGGGTACCCAGTGTCATATTCCCTCATTGTTAGAAATTTGCCTCCCAGGCTTCAGAATAAAATGTTATGGGTAAAACTCGGCCAAACAGAGGAAATGTCAGCCATTTATGAGTCTGTGACCATAAGGAAAAGATTTTAATGACAATAACGATTTAATTAGCCAAAAGACCCTAGCCAATTCTCGGTGGAACCCCACAAATTGGGGTAACACTATTTCTAATAATTAATGGGCAATAAAAAAATGATCAAGTAGTTGGATTACTCCAACTGTGTGAGCGATCTTGGGGAGTCCATTGGCAGTTTCTCCCCTGCCCCGTCCAACTTCTTTCTAACACCTAAGCGGGGACCACCCCCTTTTATAGGCATGGATAGGTCCCCCAAGGTGAAATAATTTTATCAAACGGAGATTAGCAAAAATTCATCAAATTGTTACTTCATGGGAACATCTTGCCAAACAATATGTCCCCATCCATCATGAGGCCAAAGTGAAGCGATTTTCCGAGCTTTAACAGGATAATTTTCCATATTAACTAATAAAGATTAGTCTAAGCTATTCCAAATGTCTCGCTGAATTTTCCTCTACTCTTGATCCATTTTAAGTACAAAAGGGTCTGATTTCGAGAGGGTTTGTTTTTCATTCCCTTATCAATACTAATAAAATTCCTTTAAAAACCCAGTTTTTAATATTTATAGTATCTGAATATATTTAACATAAGTGGTGTTCATTCCTATATTGTTGGAGTTTAGGCATAATTAAGCACCAGCGAGCTCTACCATAACCTAAAATCCAACAGGTGGTGCTCACTACAGGGGTCATCTGTACACCACAATAAACTTCTTAAAAAATGGAGCTTGGTGGGGAAACTTCCCTTCACAACCTCCCTGCTTCAGCTGAGTCTAAGATCATTGCCTTAGAATTACGGCTAGCTAGTGCCTTGTCTCGACTCAAAAAGAACAAGCTGCCCCCTCTTAAGGCCTTTATGGAGCCGCTCCCATCATCCACAAACCCCCTTTTAGGGAAAAGTTTACCTCAAGTGAGGGAAGTGTTGCTTAGTTCCTCTTTGTACATGAAGTTGCTATAGAAGGGGCAACGGATCATTTTAAAATTAAGTACCTCCTTCCCTGCTTGAGTTGTGGCGCTCAAGAGATAATGGTTCCACATATGGCCATCCTTAGCACCTGGGCAGAGGTGAAGCAAGACTTAATGATGAATTCGGCTCCTTAGAAAAGTTTAAACAGGAAAAAACTGGCCTTTACGTGACTTAGTTTACAACAAGGAAAGTATCACCTCTTTTGCTAAACGCTTTTACATCAAAACTCAACCATTATTGCTTGTAAATTTGATACCTCTAGACGATGCTGTTGTGATTAGCTTGGCTGGCTTGGCGTCCCATACTTCCTTGGCAAAGCATATATCTTCTGTAAAGCGCTCATTTAATAGTGAACGAGATATCAAGGAGGCCTTGTTTGAGGTGGCTGATATCTATAAACCTGATCCTATGCAAGGGTCTCTGAGACAAGCCTCTACGCCGCCTAGGTTAGCCTCTAGTATGGTTGTTACCCTATGGAAACCTGCTCCTGCGGAGTTGTCAGCACAAACTGCTTCTTCTCCCCATAATGATAAGCAGATGGTAATGGCTGTGACTTTACAGTGTTCCTCTTCGTTTTTAGCTCAAAAAGCTCAATTGGTGGAAGCAGTTGTCCCTTTGCCTTGTCCATCGTCTTCTTCAACGCGGTCTTCCCAAGTGGTTTCAAAGCCTGCTCTTCAGCCTAAATCCCTTTATCAGGCAACAATAGCCCCTACTACTGATGGGTAAAATGACCTGGACACAAAAGATAAACTACCTGTTTCACTAATGCACACATCCACTTCATGACCCAAAGATGTTGAAGTTAAAGCATCCACTTCCACAGCGTTAACTCCCTCAACCTCTTATCCAGCCAACTTTAGTCTGAGACCTATTTTCATGAGGCAGCATAAGCCTCCTACTTTGAAGGTTGAAAATAGAGCTGTCATAATTGCAACTCCTCCCCCAAAAGTTAGTAAGGTGGAGGAACAACCCCAGGAACTATCCTGCCATAAGGAAAGCCCTGATCCTACTTCACCCCCTATGGGCTCCCTAACTTGCATTAATAACCCTTCTGATGATGATACTGAAGGGGTGAAGATGTGGGTCATTATGTTCTAATAGCCCCAAGTGAAGTGGAGGTACCCAACAAAATAAATCTGGAGAGAGTGAAGTGGATAGGGTACCCGCTGAACATATCTTTATCAGGTGTTGAGAGGCCTGGAGGTTATTGCTACCGCCAGTGTTGCCAATCAGCTTATTGTCACAATGATCTGAACCACTCAGAGTGTGTATACACTGCAGACTTTCCAGGATAAATTCCCTGAAACTGCCAAACGCCTTGCTTCTACTCTCCAGCTAAAGAGGTCCTCGCACTTCCCCCAACTTGGGTGGAACTTTAACTAAAGTATAGGTTGTTGTTAATGGAGTGCAAGTTAAGGCTAATTTCGACACTGGGTCCTCTGTGAACGTTGTATCATTAAAGCTTAAGAAAAGTTAAGTTGGACCCTGATTTTGACTACACTTAAGAGTTTGGAACTGCTGGCCCAAACAATACTTGCGCCATTGGGGCCTATTCACCTTTACCCATCCAATTTGGGAGACTTCTCCTCTCAGCCCCTGAGGTGGATTTGGCCAACAATACCTATGATCTACTCATTGAAACCCAGTTCTTGCTCGAATATGAAGGGGTTATTAACTTGAAGCAGGGTTACCTCTCCTTGCTTAACTACGAGGTTCCTTTGATTTTGACGAATTAAGAACTGATAAAAAGGATTATGTCTGCACAGTTGAGTATCACTTTTCCGCTCTATCCCTACATTACACCACAGCAGGCGGCATAAAAAAAATATTGACCCCATCAGTGGACGCCCAGAGAGGGTAGCCTTTTTATGCTCTGAAGAGGTAGTAATTAAAGTGGGTGAACATCGGGTAGTTGACACTAAAATTACTCTACAAATTTCCCACAACTTCTTATTGCACCTAACCAACATTGATGGAGATAGTCCTTTGGAGCACAGAGTTTTGCTGGGAGTTCTAGACCCTGCCTATCAACGACCTATCAACCTTCCTCTAGGAAATCTCACCAAGAAGGATATGGTTGTAAAATCATCAAGATATCAGAAGAGGTATGTTGATTCCCCTTAAAGAAATAAAAAAACCTCACTGTATTGGGTCTATGGATGATATGAGCTTACCCAAAGACCAATCACTATGCACTCTTCCTACTTATCATATCTCTGATGAACTAACCCCGCTGAGCTTGACAAGGTCCACACCTTACTAGAGTCCTATAGTGACATCTTCTCTACCTCTGATACTGACTATGGGCACATGAAAGGTTGGACTCATACATTGACATTGGGGATGCTTGTCCTATCTGCTCCAAAAACTATCGAAAATCCAAAGTTGAGGAGCTTTAGATGCAGACGGAGCTCAAACAGCTGCTGGACGCTGGGTTGCTAGTGCCTTTCCAAAGCCCTTGGTCATCCCCTCTCCTGTTGATAAAAAAGAAAAATAAAGGTTACTGGGTAGTGATGGACTACCACAAGCTGAATAATTTTATCAAGAAGGATAGCTAACCTATCCCCCACATTGATGACGCTCTGGCCCAACTTTCTGGGTAAATACTTCCCCACCATGAATTTGGCTAAAGGGTATGGGCAAAGGGACCTTTCCCCACAGGATCAGGAGAAGTGCGCCCTTATCTGCAGAGAGGGTCTTTTCCAACCCACTCATTTACCTCAAGGGTTGTGCAATGCTCCTGCTACTTTTCAGCGGGCAATGGATCACATTCTCCAGGACCTTAAGCTGAGTTGTGTGATTGTCTACCTTGATGAAATCACTTTCTTCTCAAAGACATAAGACCAGAAGCTAACGCACCTAATGGAGGTGTTTCAACGCTTGCGAGACTCTAACATAAAGCTGAAGCCCTCTAAATGTACTTTTTTCTAAGAGAAGTTGGATTACCTCGGGCACGCCATCTCCCATGATGGGATATAACCTTTTCAAAATAAAGTCTAAGCAATATCTAGGATTCCCACTCCAAAAACCCTTCAGACATCTAGGTATTCTTGGGCATGATGGGATATTACCATTAGTTCATCTATAAGTTCGCCTCGCTAAGTGAGCTCCTTGTACGTCTTTTGGCCAATAACATTCCCTTCTATTGGGGTGCTGAACAGAAGGCAGAATTTGAGACCCTGAAGACACTACTGCAAATAAGGCCCATACTACGTCACCCTGACTATGGAAAGCCCTTTATGTTCTTCATGGATGCCTCTGATTACAATGTTGGAGCTTGGATCTGATGGATGAAAACGGAGTTAATCATCACATATTTTACTTCAGAAAGATGATCTCATAAGCTGAGCGCAGCTACAGAATCACTGAAAAGAGTTCCTTGATGCTTTACTTGCAGTCAAATACTATCACCCTTTTCTTTATGGGACATCATTAAGAAAATTATGGACCACACCTCATTGAAGTGATTGCATAATATGAAAGATCCCACTGGGCGGTTGACTCTACGGACTCTTAAGCTATAGCATTATGATATGACCATTGAAAATCGAGCTGGGACATGCCATATGAACGTTGATTGACTTACGTGGCTGCCTGTCCTTCACCTTGACAATAGCGAAGCAGAGAGGTTGCATAACCTCCTAATGACTCCTGACGCATGGGATGATGAAGATAGACCAGTACAAAAGATGTTCGCTAAGCACTCCTGCAACACGAAGGTAGAGAATGGGAAATTATATAGGAAAGTAGGAGTAAATTGGTTGCCCTATCTCCGGCCATTTGAGTGAGTACCTGTCATTTTAGAGTCTTAAACTATCATGGGGCATGGCGGAGTACACAAAACTACAAGTGGATAAAAGAGCGAAACTATTGGGAGGGCATCATGGAAACCATAACTAAAGTCTTAGATGCCTGCCTGTCCTGTAAAAATATAAACTAGCTTCAAAACCTGAGATCAGTATCAACCTACGACGCCTCACCAACCCTTCTGTCAGATTCTTGCAGTTGACTAAAAATAAACCCTTGACAACCATCAGATTGGGCCAATTATTCTCCCAATGATCGAACTAATACCTTAACTCTCACCTCAAAGCCTATTGCAATTACACAATTCTGGCAAAATAACTCAACTTAAATTCAATCAAGCAATTTATCAATAAGCTCGGGCTGAATACACTTACACATTATGGCTGATTATCTATGCATCAAATACTGGCAATTAGTCCCAATTATCTGGAACACAATCAACTAACTAGTATACAAAATCATTTGGGACCAACCCAAAGTTAACTTCTAAAAGTCCCAGGAACCATCAGATGAACAAAAACTTAATCATTTTTCTGCTCTAGGGAAAAATTCGTATGTTGATCCATGTAATTGGCATAATAGCACTTGCACATGGACTGCTTGAAAGGGAGTACCTAGTGCTATTAAGAGAGAGGCCTGCCAACATCCCAATTAGGGGTACATCATATACTTTAATCGATGAAATAATTTCACAGAAGGTGTATTTCATCAGCAGTATGACAAAACTCAAATCAAGAAGATTCTAGACAATTTTGCATGATTTTATCGCAATTTTCGTACCTGAAATCTCCAATTTTTGAGAGTAATTTGCCACCAATAGACCTAAGAAAAGGTCTCAGTCATATTAGTTCAAGGGACAAACTGAGGTGGTAAAATATCTGTTAAATTTTGTGCTTGAATGTAGCCAGGAGATTCCCTAAAGGTATAAATACCGCTGCCTGGCCTAATGACTGATTAATTAATAGAACCATCTAATAAAAGATATATTTATTTTATCCTTTTCCTAGTCTTATCTTAATCTTAACCTTGGAGAAGCGTCAACAAGCTGGACGCTCCAATCCAAAGCTTGTATATTCACCTGCCTCAGAAGAAGTTTCTGAACATGAAGGGAAAATTACGCCCAAAATCAGCTGGAAGAGTTGGGGCAAATATAATAAGCCTAGTGAGTTTTCAAATGGTCCAAATACCATAAACCACTGGCGCAATTGAGGATCAATATATGGAGCTTCATCCTGAATAAGCATACAGGATAATAATAACAAGTGAGCAATCCTCAGATTTTCACAAATGGTGCTCACTCAAAACCGGTGACACTCCCCAAAATGGATTTCCATAACCAATTCCTGGCAGAATCGGCTAGATGAGAAAGTGACAATGAGATGGAAACTAGAAACAAAGAAACCTTGGATTATATTAATACCAGCCGCTGAGGCTCTGAAGTGGGCACATCCTACTCCCTGGATCTTATCACAGTGGGGGGAGCTCATGCAGATACAACCAGCCCAATTGATCTTACATCTTCAAGTATAAAAGCTATGCTGGAAACCCTATACCAGGGTTTTAGGATTGGTACTTCACAAATCGATCCCTCCTTCAGCCTGTTCTACTACCTTAAGGATCAGGCACTCAAGATGGAGATATATATGAAGTACCATGAAGCAACCATGGCATCTCTTGCCAGACGTCTCACAGACAGTCAAGCAACTAATAAATTACTGGTTAACTTTGTTAACCCTCAATTAGCATATCCAGCGAATTATTGCTAGACAAAATCTGAAAATCACAGAAATCTACTGTGTGCAAGGGGAGGAACAATCTTCCCAAAATGCCCTACTGGACAAACTATATTCCAGTTTTACTGAAGTCTGAAAGGCAATTGTTGATAATATGGGACTTGCCAATGAAGCTCATGGGATATTAAACATCCTAGAGGAGCTTCTGAACGAAGGAGTCCCAAAGATAGCCGCAGAAGTTCTTGCTCACCACGGGCTATCACAAGAATGGGTAAAAACCAAGAATAAATGCTGTCAAACTGGAAACCCATTTGGGTTAACTATTGTCTTAATCAGAACAGCTTACTATACATGCCACTTTGAGCCAAAGAAATCACCAGGAGCTAAATGTAAAAGTTGATGACTTTGAGAATTATGTTTGGGCTGAGCTGGATACTATAAACAAAAACTTAGAAGACCTTGCAGCAAAACCCAGCCATCCTGAATAGGGATGAAGAGGATGCCCAGATCAAAGAGGATTTTTCTAAACTTTGGACTATGGTGTCGAGATTGCAGGCCAGAAATGCTAAAATTACTCAGGAGAATTGGGAACTCAGAATGCAATTATCAACAGCAAATTCCCAAGGAGACAGTATGGCCAGAGATATTAAAAACATAATGACCAATAAAGCTTTATTCAAAGAGGAGTACAAAAACCTTAAAAGAATTTGAATACCTCAAAAAGCAAGGCTGCGAGTGCCCACCCAGTTTCAACAACAAAGAAATATAAAAGGTTCTGCTTATTTTGCCAAAAAACAGCCTGAAAAATTAACTAAGGGCCAAATTCAAGCATTGGAATACAGTAGTTCAGAGCAATATCATGAAATTGAATTGTCAGAAATTGATACCAATGCAGAAACTGATATCTCGAACATCCTCTCTATGCCTAGAGTCCTGGCATCAATTCCAACTCCAGATAGTCCCCAACGGGAAAAGAGGGCAATTATGAGTGATGATACTCCAAGATGTTCAAGGAGAAGTACAACCCCTATGCCTGATACAGGGTGAGATGACTTCAAACCATTGAATTTACCAAAATTCGATAAAGATGGGAATGTTCACTCTTTTTCAAGCTATTTGAAAAAGTAATGAGGGGGCATCAGACCATGCAAAAGGATTGCACTAATTAAATCACTTGATGCTCATAGCTGTGACCTCATTATGCCCTATTTTGGTGACGATTAGTCCTATATGGATGCCAAAATTGCAATACCAAAACAGTTCAGAGTGCCTGAGAAATTAGAAACTCAAAAAAGAGCTTCTTATATAAAATTTAAGCAGAATGAGACTATTAAGGACTTTCAGATAGGTTTTTCCATGAGGCACAAGTTCTGCATGGGTGCAATGCAATAGATAAATTTGACGCCAAGATTTCAATGGAGCATGCAATTATGCCCTTCCGTGAACTGCACAATGTCATGTTACCTGCATTTAATGGAAGCTTGGAATTCCAAGAGCTTACCAATTACTTGAGAAGCTGTTCCTGTAATTTCAATACTCCTAATTGGGCCAAAGATCAGCACAAATCCCGATTTTCAGGCCCAAAAGCAATACCATGTCTGACCAGGGGAAAAATTTCTGAACTACAAACCAGAAATTTGAGCAAAAGCAGCAAAAAGGGCCGATTTCATACCACTACTGTGGTCATAAGGGGCACTTTGAGTTTTAAAAAACTCCTTGGGGCTCCTAGTGGGCAACTATTGTGGGATGAAGGCCTGGGGTACTGCCCCTCACCACATTAGGGCTGCGTGAATCTAAGCCACCCTCAAAAAATATGGGGCCCAACCAAAATTGAAGTATCTCACACTACCCCTAAACTGACATATGCCCGCCCTGTTTAAGTACTAGGCAGCTCATCTGCACCAACTAGGACAGGCGATATGCCTCTCATCCCCCTTGCGGGGGACAAGACCCAATGACCCCCAGGTTTAAGGCCCCTGAGGGGGAGAAGCCAAAGCCCTCCCTTTGTCACCTGCTTTTTAGCGGCGTTAAGCTCACTGCCCCTTTTTGTCCAGGAAGCCTTGGAGTCCTTTTAGATCAGCCTTAATTTTCTTGCATGATCCATTTCGCTTCCAGCTGGCTCATGCCAACCAAACTGGCAGCTAGACAAGCTTCAGGCCAACTCGGCAAACCATGGCGTCTATTATAGGCAAGTGCACCAGAGTGCAGCCAACCAGGATTGTACCTCCCTTGTCCTGGGGTCCACACCCGTGCAACCCCAGCTCGTGGGGAAGCCATTTGACAGGCACCTTGCCCAACTTGTACCCCCCCTCCTGCCCATATTCTCTCCTCAGGGAGTGGTAGACACCCACAAGAGCAGGTCAGCACAGTCATCACTACCATCCCACACTTCTTTCAGGCCGCTGAGGGCCTGACCAATGTGCCTCTCTGGGTTCTGGTGTTAGCTACTCACCCATGTTTCCACGGGCTTTCCCCAGTTGCACCACGCGGATGCCCAGGCTTACCCTACCTAAATCCCCAAAAGGGTCACTTTGCTAGCAAATGCTACAGATGGTCCAACAAAATGCCTGGGGTCAACTTTGCTCTAAAAGTCAACAGCGACAGTGAGGTGGAAAAAGCAGGTGGAGTGAGGCGGAATGCTCTAACTCCACTGATTTTCAAACCATTCCACCTGACCCTGATGAGCTCTTTAGGGCTGAAGATGTTGCTGAAGATAACATCCACTTTATCATGGCTAACGATGTCATGATGGTCACTACTTGGGCCACAGCAAAAGTACCAAAACACTTGAAAATTACCAAAGAAGCCTGAGCAGAAAATATCAAAACCTTACACAAAGCAGACTATTGATTAGGGTTTAGACCTCCAACCCAGATGTTTGACCGACCTACCTAAGCTTAAAGACGTTCCAGTAGCTATTACCATGAAGACCTTAGAAGATAACTACCCAGATATTTGCTCAATCCTGAAATCACACCTGGAATTGGGAAACAATTACAGCATTCATACAATAAATACCTCTGAAAACTAATCTGAATATACTTATGTGGACATAGCGGTAAACAAGGTGCAAGTTTGGGCCATCATTGATAGTGGTGCTCCTATTAAAATAGTCAGCACAAAGTTGGTTTAAAACTGAAAAATGCACCTGATGTTGCCCACTGACAGGAATATGGAACAGCTTGAGTGCATAAAACTAAATCACTGGGCGCATACAGTACCCTACCACTCAGGTTTAGATCCATTGTAGTAACAACACCTGCCATAGTGTTGTCAAATACAAACTATGATATCCTAATTAGGACTGATTTCCTTAGAAGATATGGAGTTGTTACCAATCATAAAGACCATACTCTCATCATTCTTGGCCAGGCTATTCCACTTTAATATAACCGTGATAAGGCAGTTGAAAAAAGAAACCCAGTTTATTCATAAATATGGCCTACAAAGATGGAGTCATCCCAATTGAGTATTGCAAAGAATGGTCAAAGATAAAACCACTACCCACACAGATTGATAAGTCAAATGGCATTCCACTTTGATCAAATCAGACCATCACTATACCATCCAGAGAACAAGTAATTGTCCCAATGGGACTAACAATTAATATCCTAGAAGGACTTTATGGTGAAGTATATCAACCATGGTCTAAATCTCAATTTAAACCAAACAATGCCCATGGTATTATCATTCCAGGCCACGGAGAAATACATATCTTATATGCAAACCTGCAAAATTGGCCCATCTCCATTAAGCGACATCAATCGCTATTCTGCATCTGTTCCCTACCATGGAAATTCACTCATCTCATGAGTTCAGAACTTTTGTCAAGTTAGGGCTCCCTGATAAGGACCTACTCAGCATATACAATGTTGTCCCTATGGCCAAATTAAGCAACCTGACCAAATCCAAGAAATGCTAAGCTCAGGAGTTATTCTCTAAATATCAGGAAATATTTGCATAAGATGATTTCAACTTGGGATGTGCTAAGAGCTTCATCCACAAAATTGATACTGGGTGTCAAACATTCTCCTTCTTGACTTTTGAAAAAGAATGTTGGAGGTAAGAATGCCTCTGAATCCATTACAATGATCAGCCAATTACATGTTCGATCTTCAAACAATATTATGGTTAACAAGGATATGAGTACCAACGGCAAAAAAGACCTTGGCGGATTCACGGTGGAACCCTATCCATCAGGAAAATCTGTTTTATAATCAAAATCGGTTTAATAAGGTAAGAACTGATAGTAGGATTGCTCTGGCTCCTTGGCCGAATTTGAGGTGTACATTACCACATAGGTCTGTTCTCCCCTGAGGTGAGAAAATTTTACCCACTGGTGATTGGGTACAATTTATCAAATCATTACCACATGGGTTGGTTTTGCTACAAAATATTTACCCTCGTTCTGATAGGCCAAAAGCCTATATTTCCTAATTTGAACAACTCAGCTTTTTAATACTATAGCCTCAAATTCCCATGGCCCCGAGATTCAAACTAGTTTAAATATGAAATACTAGTATTGAATAGGGAGCTTTTGGCTTGCCCCGCATAAACAATAAAAAAGATAAAAAACTTTAAAAAGCATTTATTATTACTTTTAAATTAAAAGTAGGTTTCATATATTTTTAAGAATAATTTGTGGTATCTATCAGCGGGTCCCACAAACTGGTGCTCACTACAGGGGATCACCCTGTATACTTTGATAAAGTATTTAAGCAATGGAGAGTGTCACCCGTTGGGTGCAAAATGGGGAAGGGGCTGAAGACGAGGATTGAATGGACAGCCCTACCGCTTTGATGTTTGGAGAAGAACAATTTCAGCGCATATTAATACCTGAGTCTCACCGCATCACCTGGCTGGCCACTAAAGCCGTGAGATATCTTACTCATGGCATCCTTAACCCTGGTGACAATGCATCCCTTGAACGAGCATTATTGGTAGAGGAATGCCACTTGTTTCTCTATGAAACTAGTGTCCTCCCAGAGACCTATAGCCAGCTTACAAATATGACCACCTATGTACGCAAGTTTGCTCACCCCGCCTTGGTCCACATGATTCATCTGTTAGCTTAAGACATCATGAAGAGCTACATCAACACCTAGATACCCATGCAGCTCTGAATTTAGCCTATAATAAGTTGTACCAACTGACTTCCAAACATCTTGGAGCAGTCAGATCTGGTGTGGAAGTTAATCGCAATTTCATCATTCAGCTGCATGATTAACTTACTACTGTGGACACTGGGATTGTAAAGTATGTTGAGGAGGCCATGAAGATCTTTAGAGATGAACTAAACGCTTCTACTGCTAGCACCCGCTCATTGTTAAAGGAGTTGGCTAATGAACTTGAAAAGCACAATGAGAAAATGCACTGGGACCTTTAGCCCCCAACTCCGTCCCTCAAGAGGAATATGAACAGTGTGTGGCTGTGGTGGAGTGACAGTTAACTCAAGTTTTTTCACGTGTTGATGAGCTCAAATGCTGTCTGTTGCTTGAACCATCTAGCACCACCTTCGCCCTTGTGGCCAAGGTTGTTCAGCTAGAAAAGGAGCTAGCTCTCAAAGCTTCATTTGAAAATACCAAATATTTGGCGTGACGCCCGAATGAATGTGAAACCGAAGCAAAAGTGATAAAAGCTTCGCTAGAAAGCCCTGTCCTGTTGAAGGAAGTATTTAGTCCATTAATGCAAGTCGAGCAGAAGTATGAGCAGATCAAGGATGGAGTACAAGGCCCAAGCTCACACCCTCGTGATGATGAAGGGTGTAAACAAATAAAAGAAGAGCTGAAAAGACGCGTGGGAGCCATGGAAACTGCTCAATTAAACCTAAGTTCGCTGGTGTCACAACTCCATTTCCAAGTCAATGCAATGGAGAGCCAAGTGGAAGATCATGAAACTCACAAATTAGGGATCGAAGCTCAATTGAGACTATGTGAATCTGGGCCCCAAGAATCCCTCTCCAAAATGAAAACCCGACTTAAAGCCATGCAAGACCAGTTTGATCACCTTTCACGCACCTTTGACCAGTTAAGTTATCGCTCTGAAACCCCGGAAATAGAAGCACCAGCTATTCATACCCTTACTGGGGTGACTTTAGTTCATTCAAACCGACGTTCAAAGACAACTTTATCCCCGGTGAGGGCAGCATTGCTTCATTTTTAAACGTTTATGAAGTGGCTATGGAAGGGGCAACTGATCGTCAGAAGGCCAAACATATACTTTCCTGTTTGGGCCGCATGGCACAGGAGGTGATGGTCCCACATATGGATGCTCTTAGCACCTAGTCCGAGGTTAAAGAGGCCCTCATAAACACGTTCAGCTCAAAACAGGCTTTAATCATGAAAAAGCAAGCCTTTATGCGTATGAGTATCTGAAAAGGAGAGTTAGTGGTTGCTATTGTGGAACAATTTTATATGGAATCTCAGACACTGTTAACTTCAAAGATGTTGACTTTGAATGGTGCTGTAGCTGCCGTTTTGACTAGAGTGGCATCTCACCCTCCTCTAGCAATGCACATCACCTCAGTTAAACGCTATTTCCGTACCATTCAAGATATCAAGGAGGCGTTAATAGATGTTGCTGACTTCCATAAGCCCGAAGTTTCTCGCGGAGCAGTATCCCATCCTCACATTTTAACCATCGAGGATCCAAAGCTTAAGCCTTGGGCCCTAGCTATTGAAGAAAAGAAGGAGCACCTTCAGATAATGGGCTCTGGGGAGCAGAAAACCAAAGCAAAACGTCCTGAACGGCTTTGGTGCAGATACTGCTACAAGTTCGGACACAAGGAGGCTGTGTGCTGGAAAAAGAAAGCTGACGCGGAGGAACAGGAGCAGGGAAAAGTAATGTTGGCATAGGGAAAGGCACATCTATTGCTGACAAATCTCACGTGCCTGATTCATTTAAACAACTTATGCCATTACCTCGCGTTACCAATACCCCTGGGGATGAATCTGAAGGAGGTACAGATGAGGTTGGCTATTTCGTTGTAGGTGTACCTGCTAAAGTGGAAGTCCCTGATCGCTTAAACGCTGGAGGAGTAGATGAGGCCACCATACCTGAAGAGACGTATCGCCGTCAAGTTGTAGGGGAACCGGCCATTATTGACACTACCAGCGACGCGGATGAGGTCTTGTCTAACCTTATTCGCCCTCTCCAGCATGGCAATACCCTGCAGTCTATCCTGAAGAATTACCCCAGGACCTCACACAAATTAACCTCCACTTTTCATCTTAAGGAGGTCCTAGCGCTATCGCCCAATTTTTGGGGGATACTTACAAAGGTTGAAGTGGTTATCCAAAAAGTTCAGGTGATGGCTATCCTAGATACAGGCTCCCCGGTGAACGTAATCTCCTCTAAGTTGATGAAAAGGATCAAACTTGCGCCTGACTTGGAGTACAACCAAGACTTTGGAACTGCTAGTCCCAACAACACCCGTGCACTTGGCACTTACTCATCCCTTCCCATTCGTATTGGGAAGCTTATTTTATCAGCCCCTTCAGTGGCTTTGGATAACGACGCCAATGATATGCTCATAGTTACTCAGTTTATGATTGAATATGAAGGTATTATCAATATGAAGCAGGGGTTCCTGTCATTGCTCAATTATAAAGTCCCCATAGTTCTAACCAATAAAGAACCCATCAAGAAGGAATACTCTTGCATGGTTGAGTACCCACTTTCCGCTTTACCTATACATTACACCACCTCTGGGCGAAATACAAAGAAATTTCCTGATTCAGTGGATGCTATTGAAGGTATTCCATTTTATGCAGCCGATGAGGTGGTGATTAAGCCTGGTGAACAACGGGTGGTAGACACAAAAATCACTTTCAAAATCCCTCGCCACTGCTTATTACACCTCTTAAGCATTGACAGAGTTAGCCCTTTTGAGCCTCAGGTATTGCCTAGCATTTTAGACCCAGCCTATCAGAGGCCTATTACTCTACTGTTGGGAAACCTCACCAAAAAGGACATAATTGTAAGAAAGCATCAGGAGGTGGGCCGAGGGTTTTTACTCCCTGTGAAGGAAGTTGAACAAATCCACTCTGTTGGCTCGATGGCAGATTTAGGCCTGCCCGCAGATAACCTGGTATGTACCTTACCAAATGTCCATATCTTTGATGAGCTGACCTCAGATGAGTTGAAAAAAGTGCATACTCTTCTGGATGAGTATAGTGATATATTCTTGAAGTCGGACAATGATTATGGCCACATGAAGGGCTGGTGTCACTCCATTGATGTGGGTGATGCCCATCCCATTAGGTCAAAACCTTATTGCAAGTCAAAGGTGGAGGAGCAACAAATGAGGATGGAACTCACGCAGTTATTAGATGCGGGGTTATTAGTTCCTTTGCAAAGCCCTTAGTCCTCCCCCCTTTTGCTAATTAAAAAGAAAAATGGAGGTCATCAGATAGTTATGGACTACCACAGGTTAAACAATCTTATGAAAAATGATAGCTATCCTATCCCACGCATTGACGATGCCCTGGCCCAACTTTCAGGCTCAAATTTTTTCTCCGCCATGGACTGGCCAGTGGTTATTGAAAAATGGATCTATCTCCCCAAGACCAGGAGAAATGCGCTTTGATATGTAGTGAAGGTCTTTTCTAACCCACGTGATTACCCCAAGGGCTGTGCAACGCACCTGCCTCTTTCCAGCGTGTGATGGACCACATTTTGCAGGATCTTAAGTTAACCTGTGTCATCGTCTATCTGGATGACATTACTGTATTCTCGAAGTTCTTTAACGAACACCTTGATCATTTGAAGGAGGAAATTAACACTTACGATGCTCAAATATTAAGTTGAACCTTCGAAGTGTACTTTTATCCAAAAGAAATTAGACTTCCTTGGACATACCATTTCTCAAGAGGGTATCCAACCCATACAAGATAAGGGTGAAGCGATTGCCATAATGCCTCCCCCCAAAAATCTATGGAATATACAGGTATTTCTAGGGATGATGGGGTATTACCATCAGTTCATCTCTAAGTTTGCCCAACTCAGCGAGCCCCTTGTTCTTTTACTGAAAAAGAATATCTCTTTTCAATGGGGCACTGAACAGAAGGCTGCTTTTGAAACAATGAAGCTGCTGCTACAAAAACGGCTTATCCTAAGGCATCCCAATTATGGAAAACCATTTATTTTGTTTACAGATGCCTCAAACTACGCCATCGGGGCCATCCTAGCCCAACGTGGATGAAAAAGAGGTAGATCATCCTGTCTCATACGTTAGTAAGATGCTATCAAAAGCGGAACACAATTATAGTGTTACTGAGAAGGAGAGTCTTGCTGTTCTACTAGCAGTAAAGCACTACCGCCCTTTCTTGTATGGGACCTCTTTCACTGTGATTATGGACCACGCATCTTTAAAATGGTTACAAAAAATGAAGGACCCTATGGGGCGGTTATCTCGCTGGGCTCTAAAGATCCAGCATTATGACATGAATATTGAACACCCGCTGGAACCCGCCACATGAATGTTGATGGGTTAACTTGGCTGCCCATCCTTCACCTAGATAACAGTGAAGCAGAGTGGCTGTATGATCTTTTAATGACCCTGAATGAATGGGAAGATGAGGATGAGCCTTTACAGAGGATGTTGGCCCAGCACTCCCATAACACTAATCTAGAAAACGATAAATTGTACAAAAAAGTAGGGGTGAAGTGGTTGCCTTACCTACGGCCCTCAGAGCGTGTACCTGTTATCCTGGAAGCTCATTCAACTTTAGGCCATGGAGGAGTAAAGAAAACCTATGAGTGGATTAAGGATTGGTATTTTTGGGACGGAATCATGGAAGCCATCATTAAAGTTTTGGATGCTTGCCTTACGTGTAAGAAGCAGTCTCAGCTCAAGACTAGATACGAATATCAGCTGACTATCCCGCAACAGCTGTTTCATACCATAAGCTTGGACATAGTAGGGCCACTTCCTCAGACCACAGGTGGAAACAGATATATCTTGGTAGGTATTGACCACTTCACGAAGTGGGTTGAAGCTGTGGCGCTGCCAGCCCAAACTGCTAAGGCCACTGCCACCTTTCTCCATCAAAATATTTTCACTCAACATGGGTGCCCTCAAGTACTGCTCTGTGACAATGGAAAAAACTTCACCTCCAGAGTAGTTAAAATCTTGGCTACCTCCATGGGAGCCCACCAACTATTCTCAGCTCCATATAACCTATCAACCAACAGTACGGTGGAGCGAGCAAATGGCACTTTGGCTTCTATCTTACAGAAAATGGCCTCATCTGATCCCCTTCATTGGGATCATTATCTCCCTAGAACTCTTATGACTTTATCAAATTAGCTACCACCGGATCTTGAAAATGTCCCCTTTCAGATTTTTGTATGGCAGGGAACCAGGCATAACTGCTATTCTAGCTAAGGATGTCTTCTCTAGAGGAGAGGAGACTGAGAAAGCCATGCGAAGGTTAGCTAACCGCATCATTCAGCTTCAATCAGAGACTATGACCAACCTAGCCAAAATGGTCACTAAAGAAGGCCAAGCTGCCAATGAGCTTCAGACTCCTCTACCTTCATTTCAAGTGTTGGATATGGTTCTATATTACCACAACGCATAACTCCTCGAAGTGGGAAACTTGGATCAATCTGGGAGGGATCATTTACCATCACATATAAGAGAGGAAATGAGTATTCTATAAAGTCTTTGGCTACAGGATTACCATAAACTGGGTACATGGCCGCTTCCTACGGCCCTACACTCCCCCAACATTCTTGAGGGGGGTAATGTCAGAAATTCTCCTTCTCAACTTTTGAAAAAAAATGTTGGAGGTAAAAATGCCCCCAAATCCATTACAATGATTGGCCAATTACATGTTCAATCTTCAAACAATATTATGGTTAACGAGGATATGAGTACCAATGGAAAAAAGACCTTGGCGGATTCACAGTGGAACCCTATCCATCGGGAAATCTGTTTTATAATAAAATCAGTTTTTTAAGGTAAGAACTGATATTAGGATTGCTCTGGCTCCTTGGCCGAATTTGAGGTGTCCATTACCACACGGGTCTGTTCTCCCCTGAGGTGAGAAGACTTTACACACTGGTGATTGGGTACAATTTATCAAATCATTACCACACGGGTTGGTTTTGCCACAAAATATTTACCCTCGTTCTGATAGGCCAAAAGCCTATATTTCCTAATTTAAATGACTCAGCTTTTTAATACTATAGCCTAAAATTCCCATGGCCCTAAGATTCAAAGTAGTTTAAATATGAATTACTAGTATCAAATAGGAAGCTTTTTGGCTTGTCCCACATAAACAATAAAAAAGATAAAAAACTTTAAAAAGCGCTTATTACTACTTTTAATTTAAAAGTAAGTTTCATACATTATAAGAATAATTTGTGGTATCTATCGGCAGATCCCACACTGGGGATCATAAACCTATTTGATTACGCCCATTTAGATGCTCAAAATCATCAGAAGAAGTAGTATATAAGGAGATTAAGGAACTCCTCAATTATGGCATGTTAGTCCCCTCAAAAAGTCCATGGGCAGCACCAATTTTAATAGTGAAGAAAAAGGATGGAAGCAACCAAGTAGTCTTTGATTATAGGAAGTTTAACAACATCACAAATAAGGACTTGTACCCACTGCCATGAATCCATGATGCCTTGGATAGGCTAGGGGGTGCAAAGTTCTTCTTGGCAATGGACCTTATCAGCAGATATTGGCAAATAGATCTTCCTGAAGAGGAGCGCGAAAATTGTGCAATTATAACTCAAGAAGGCCTATTTTAGCTGACAAGTATGCCTCAAGGGCTCTGCAATGACTCGGCTACATTACAATGGGCAAAGCACACAATCCTGGGAGATTTGAAATTGTCATGTGTAAAGTGTATCTTGATGATGTCAAAGTTTTCAGCCACACTTTTGACGACCACCTTGAACACTTAGAGGAGGTTTTCAGAAGGCTAACTGCTACAAACTTAAAAATCAAACCCAGAAAATGTCAGTTTTTCAAAGACCAACTGGAATACCTCAGATTTGTGATTGATAAAGTGGGTCTTAGGCCCCAACTCTCTAAGCTGGATGCTTTCTCCCTGATGAAACGGCCCAAATCTAAGCGCAATATTCAAGTATTCCTAGGCATGATTGGGTACTATTGCCAATTTATCACTGACTTTGCACAACTTGAAGAGCCAATTTTCTATCTGCTTAAAGATAAGGTACCGTTT